>BPLS01024626.1:0-23588 GCA_019656275.1 Rhododendron kiyosumense | reverse complement strand
TGTAATACAGTGGGCTTCCATTAAGGAATCCCTTAACTAGCTAAGTTAAGGATCTCATGAGTTTGATATTGTTCCCAATCAAATTTTGATTATCCGAACCATTCAATGTGTTCAAAAGGTGATTCTAAGAGTACCTGCGAGAAATCGGAAAAAAATATGACCAGAAAGAGCTTGATCCAAGTAATTGTTTGTAAAAATGCTATAAATACATTTTTATGAAAACTGTTCAGATCAAGCCCTTCCCAGTCATATTTTTTGCTAGTTGTAGACACCTCCCAAATTGAGCATCGCCGTACAGATTAATTATCGTTTGTTTGTTTGCTTTCCATTTCATAAACCAAGATTGTGGGTATTCCCCTGGCCAGAAACATTGCCATATGATAACGATTATCATTGAAACAGAGTTGCTATCTATTTTATAAAAACTAGGAAAAACAAATAGAGATTCCGGATATGAGAGCCAAAAGTACAATAAGGGGAAGGTGTTAGGTACCCCTCTTTGCCCAGTCATGAGACTGGCCCATAATCGTTCAACACATGATTAATACTTGCTTTATTTAATCCTAAATACATAATCTGATTATTAACCTTTAACAGTTGATAAGGTAAGCCAGTACGGTAATTGAAACATGTATAAGAAGTCAGCAAAACAAAACAGACTATCCCAGGTAGATGGATCTCTTGGCCGAGCGATCACACTGGATTAATACATCGGCCGAGGGATCAATGCCTCAATCGATGTTCTTCCTCACACCAGACTAAATGATTAACAGAAAATTTAAACGCTACAATTAATGCACAAAAACATAAAAAAGATCAAACCATAGGTCCCTGGGTCTCACCACCTTGATCCCTCAGTTGCTTGATTGCTTTGAATTGAGGGTGATTGATTGATGGCTTCTCCAAAAACCCTATGGTTAGGGTTTGGACTTCAGGGTTTGATTGTCGGATTAGCGGCTGCCTTTGAAAAATTGGGGCTTTTACAGAGGGGATTTAAGAGTGTATATTGACAAAGTTTCGTAGCTTGAGAGGGTGTGTTGGTATATAAATTTGTTATATTTTCAGAACCTAAGGGCTCCTTTATATAGGCATAGGGATGACACACCTCAACCAATCAAAATCGATCTATTGAATTGGAGTTATAAGGCAACACAAACTCCTCATGGTAATCTCCTTATGTAGCCCGAATGCATCGGGGTTTGGCTGCTAGGGTTTTGTGATCAGATCAAACGATTGATAGAACGTTCCAGAATCTGAAAAATAGACGATCTGGCAGCCGGGCATAAGATTTGGTGGCCATAGGAACGATTAAGCAATCGAAGGATAGACTTGGCGGCTGAAAGATCAATCTCTCAGGGAGATTTTCAAGCAACAAGTTTCACGGGTGAAGAAATGATATTGAGGCCGTGAGATCAATGTTACGGCCAATAGAAAGATTCTCCTAAGATACTGTATTTATGTTTGAAAGGCTATATGGCTCTAGATTGGGTCCTCTAAATGGCTCAAAGTACTCACCATAAGTCCATGGGTTCACGAGAAGTCAATCAGCAATCACTGTATCCATATCATCATCGGGATGGTCCCCAAAGTGGGACTTGAAATAATCATTAGGCCAAATTGGGGTGTCTACAGATGCCCCTCTTTGACTGAACTTAGACGGATCGTGAGACATGTTCAAGTAAGAGTCAAAGCTGTAAAAAGCAACTCAATTTGGTCCAACCACTATTCCAAGGGGTTTTTGAGAAAGGGTTTTAGTTATGGTCGGGCTGAGAGGCTGTCTACGCATTCCCCAAGGGAAATTCAGACCAACCGTAGTTCGAAGGCAATAAAGAAAAATAAAAGAAGTTTGGAGGGTTAGGGATAGAAGACGTACCTTCGGGCTTTAAAAGCCGTAGTGCAATGTACCTGGGTTATGCCAGGATTTTGGCGGAGAGTAGTTGAAGGAGCGTGGAGCTACTGGGGAAGTATTGGCAGAGAGCATCCTCAGTATTTTGGGATAGACCAGTACACGACGGGTGAATCGATTGCTTTTCATGATCATCCTTACTTTGATTTAGGGGAGCTCGGTTGGGTAGCCTATCTTTGTGAATGAGCTTGATGGAATTGGGTGGAATCCAAACCATCTTCCAGAGACGATTGGACGCCGGTTTTGAGATATGGTGGCACAAGGCCTGAGACTGGAGTGTGGAGCTTGAAGTGATAAAACCGAGGCATATAGTCGATTGTATGCAGGATCGACCTGTTTCATGAGTAAGAGAGATGCAAAACATAGTATGTGCATGATGATGGTTAGATATGACAATGGTGATACAATTGATGCTTATGTGCACGGGCCCGTGCGTGTGTGTTTGTTTTAAACATAGAGCTTCTTTCAAGTTCTGGGCTTGAGTATTTAGAGCGTAGAGCTTGAGCATTCATAGGGTAGAGTCCAAGCATTCAAAGCACAGGCTTTGAGCATCCAGTACACAGTGGCTGAGTATTCAGAGCGTAGAGCTTGAGCATTTAAGGTATAAACCTTAAGCATTTGAACAAAGAGTTTGAGCATCCAGTATGCAGTGGTTCGGCATTCAAACATAGAGCTTAAGCATTCAAGTGTGGAACTTGGGCATCCAGTACATAGTTGTTGGGCATTCAGAGCGTAAAGCCTGAGCATTTAAGGTATAAACCTTGAGCATTCGAACATAGAGTTCGAGCATCCAGTACATAGTGGTTGGGCATTCAAACGTAGAGCTTGAGCATTCAAGTGTGGAACTTGAGCATCTAATACACAGTGGTTGGGCATTCGAAGAATTTCAAGCATTCAAAGTTTTTCAACTTTGAGCATTCAAGCATAGAACTTGAGAGCTGATGATATCTTGTTGCGGCATGGAGTCGGCTGAGATAGCGAGCTTGAGAATGCAAGCGCAGAGCTGCTGAGATTAGAGCTGTTGAGTATTTCATCTTCCATCTTCCGTGGGGTTTGATTTGTTATTCATGCTTGGGATAATTCCAAGGCTAGTTTCCACATGCTCGGGATGTTTCCAAGGCTAGTTCTGAGTATATTTCATATGCCCGGGATTGTCCCCAAGGCTAAAGTCCATATTCTCGGGGTTGTCCCCAAGGCTAGATTCCATATGCTCGGGATTGTCCCCAAGGCTAGTTCTGGCCATATTCCACTTGGACTTCGTCAACTTGTTGACCCAAAATGCCATAAGATTCGTTAAATGCTTTGGCTATTATTGTCTTCAGAGATTTCCATTGCCTCCTTCAACTTGGTGCCATGGAAAGTTCCATTGCCCCGACTGATGAGGTGATCCACACATAGCTCTAGGAGACTTTTATTGCCACCTTTAGCAAATTCAACTTGTTTGGGAGATTTCCATCGTATTTGCTGACGAGATGATCCTCATGCACGCCTAGGAGATTTCCTTTGCCTCCTAATTTCAACTTTGTTAAGCAGATTTCCAACTCTTCTACTGACGGGATGCCTTCTGAAGTGTGCGTTGGGCTAGAACTGTATAAATGTTCATTAAGTGGGAGCCACAGGATTGCTTCACCAGCTTGGAAGTGGTGAGGTTGCTTATCTTCAAAATGTGAGCTTGAAGTAGCTACAGTAGGCACTGTATTGTTGAGATTTGAACTTGCTGAGCGCGAGGTTGCCTGATTATAGAGTACTGTTGAGATTGAACCTGCTGAGCGCAATGCTACCTGAGTGTAGAGTTGCTCGGAGTTTCATGAAGCCAGACAAGGTCATGAATATGACAAGGCATGTGCACGGTGCTACTGAAGAGCAAGTGTGAGGCTTCCGAGTTATGAAGGCAGAGCTGCTAACATGGAGATGAAAGCGCAAAGCAAAGAGCTACGGAGATGCAAATTGCGAAGCCATTTTAATGCTTCTGACATGGTGCTAATTGTAGAGTTTGCTGGGGACTAGTTACGAGTTTATCTTCCAGCTTCTTTGACTTGGCTCCGTCAGTCATAAACATAAAGCTTGATGTGGCTGGTCCGAATGACTTCAAGGACCGAAATCCAACCCAGTATTTCGATGCGGAGAGTCTTGCAATCCATATTTGAATAGTTTAGAAAATGACATGGACAAGAAAACAACATGCAACAAATTTGGAATCGACCATGGGGCGAAATCCTTTTATGCTGACTGCTAGGGGTAAGGCCATCACACTTTTAAGGATCCTAGTTCAAATATTGAACCATTTTGGGTGACATAGTGCAACGCAACACATATTCATATTAATCTGAATATTTTAGGAAGGAATAGAAGCCCCCTGTTTTAGGCAATGTATGCTCAATTCTAGCTCAACTATACGTGTCAATGACAACCTAATTGCCCCTAGCATAGACATATGTAATGTATGTGACAATGAATATGAATGCAACACTTTTCTTGCTGGCATGCTTTTCGATAGTGCTATATGACAGCCTTCCACAAAAGAGTTGAGGTGTTTCTCCAAGATATGTCATCCCTCAGGCAGAACTTTCTTCTTTGTCTTTTTTTCTTGAAGGCCAAGTGTGTTGGCAGGGAGATAGACTTTACAGTGCATCCCTTTGTTGCCCATGCAAAATTGTTAGTAAATTCAGCGACGAAGGTGGGCTAGCTGTCGTAGGGAGCTTTCTCAACCTTGGGTCTATGGCTCGCTTCATTCCTTGCATTAATGATCCTGCTTTGCTTGAAAATGGGAACACCTTATACTCGGAGTTAGCTCATGCAACCAAGACAACTACTTTTGCTAAGCAACCATGTACACATGAAATACTAGGGTCAAGAGATTAATGCAAATGATATGGTGCATGTAAATCCACAATGCATTTTAGACATCTCAATTTTCACGTATTTGTTTCAATGCTTCCCAAAGTGACTCATTACCAACAAAACTTCACACCAGCCAAGCAGCTATGATAAGATAAGATTTAAAACGTCGTGACACTCTAGTGATAATACTGCTTGGCCAAGAGACCATCTAGCTACACTTTTCATGAAATGGGAAACTCATGTTATCTCCTTGGAAGTTTGTAGATAATAATTATGGTCGTGTTGCTGTGTTAAGAATGCTTAGGATAAAATTAGCTTTGAAAACTTTTCCTTGAGGATTTCAAAATCATACCATTCCATCAATCATGCTCCACATCCATACCACTCAATTTGGCATAAGCCATAGCTTTACAAACCCATGCCCCTTGTCATTTTAGGTGAGTTCATTGTTTTGAGTCGATCGTCATGAGTTGAATTGTTGAGTAGCTATCCTTACAGGAGGTTGGATACTTCTGAGAGGAGAATAGAGGAGGGCCTAGCCATGCCCCTTATCCCATATGATTCTTTATGATATGTACTTTGCCAAAGTGATACGTACCCCAAGATGTTTGCTTATCACGTCACTTTTCCACACTGGTTATGCCCTTAGTGCCTAGGACCCTGCTGCTGAGTCGTGTTTCTCAGTCTGAGAGGACTTTGTTATGGATCATAATGTAGGCCTGCGGTTTCGGCTTAAGAAAAGAAGTAGATGTAAAGGCTCAAACCTAACTTCTACTCATGCTTGAGTTTTAAAAGCTAGCAGCCATCTTCAACATTCTTATCAACTCTTGTCGCCTTTTGTCTCACTTTGTGTGAAAGAATTGTTTTCTTCAAAATGTCCTTTGTATGGGTTGGAAAAAATGTTTCCTTCAAAATGCCCCCTTGTATGGCAGGGTGCTCATTTTTTTCTCATTGATTTTTCTTTCATCTTTCCTCGTATTTTTTGTTTGCCTTAGCATAGGGGATGGCTGCCTAACAGGCTTTTCAAATGAATTATCCAGAGGCTCAATGTGGCTAGCAAGGGATAAGTATTTGGATAGATGAAATGAATGCCTCTCTTCATTTTGAATCACACGACGAAGTGACAGGGATCCTAGCCAAAAGATTAAGAGCTTTGATATTTAATCAAGTAGTTTTCTTAAGATTGAGCACCAGTCTTTGAGACACATAATAGATGTATGAAAACATGGCCGATTTTTCACTTCTCTTCTCTTTGTTCATGCTCTAATTTTTGCCTAGACCGCCCTTGCAAATTTTCAATCTAGCGAGCTCATTTTTCTTCTCCTCTATTTTTCCCTTTCTCTTTTCATTTTTTTCTCATTGATTTTTCTTTCATCTTTCCTCGTATTTTTTGTTTGCCTTAGCATAGGGGATGGCTGCCTAACAGGCTTTTCAAATGAATTATCCAGAGGCTCAATGTGGCTAGCAAGGGATAAGTATTTGGATAGATGAAATGAATGCCTCTCTTCATTTTGAATCACACGACGAAGTGACAGGGATCCTAGCCAAAAGATTAAGAGCTTTGATATTTAATCAAGTAGTTTTCTTAAGATTGAGCACCAGTCTTTGAGACACATAATAGATGTATGAAAACATGGCCGATTTTTCACTTCTCTTCTCTTTGTTCATGCTCTAATTTTTGCCTAGACCGCCCTTGCAAATTTTCAATCTAGCGAGCTCATTTTTCTTCTCCTCTATTTTTCCCTTTCTCTTTTCTCTTTTCTATTCTCCATCTTCAATAGTGGTCCCGGGAATCCTCCACTCAACAAACATGACATAGGTCATAATTTTGAAAACTCATTCTTTGATTTTGACAACTTGAGTGATTATGATGTGTTTCAAAAAGATATCATGAAATCACTTTAAAATCCCCAAGAATTGTTTTCAACATTTAACATTATTATGAACATTCTATAGCAGCAACTTAGCCCAAGAGAGAACATTTTCAAAATTGTGGCCGGCCATAAGGTGCCTACGTGTCTCAAAAAGAGAATCAGGCCATTCGTAGTTCAAGTCCGAGGAGACTTTTATTTTACGTCCACATTTCATGCTAGGTGCAACAAGCAGACTTACGACATAAAATAAACTCAAGACATAAACCTTTTAAAAAGGAAACAGATACAAACCAAAATAGTAGCCAAAACTAGCTAGATAAAACTCCTTAAAAGATTGACTCTTAGCTTAAGATGTGACAGGCATGGATGTTGCTGTTGCCCTGTGATCAAACTAAGCTGGATCAATCTCCCCTTGATTGATGAAGTCTTGGATTGCATTCTTGAAAGCCTCGCATTCTTTGATAGAGTGACCATTTACTTGGTGGTACTTGCAATACCCTCCGCCTTTTTTATAAAGTTAGGAAATTTTGGCTGTAACAGCTCCAATACCCCTTTTGCTTCTAAGATACAGAACACCTTTTGCAAGTTCATTCCAAGAGGAACAAATTTCTCTTTTGCTTGCGGTTGAGATGAGATCCTACTAGTTCAACACTACTATTGCTTATGTTCATCTTACAGCTATTTTTCTCTTTGAGAGATTCCTGGTTTAGACCGACGGAATCGAGAAGAAGTTGCTTCTCATGTTGTTGCTGCAGATCATCCACCACCATTTCAATTTGGTTGTCCTTAGCGGGATAAGTTTCTCTCTGAGCTGCCTTTTTCATCCATCTAGTAGGGGGAGGTGGAGGTGGAGGTGGAGCTTGTGGAGGATTTCTTTGCAAACTGTGAACAATGGTGACTAGGGCAACCACTGATTTAGCCAATACATTGACTTTAGCAGCCACAGCTTCAATCTTCTTGTCAGCCGTTGCTGTCACGTCTAAGACTAAACCCAAAATTTAGAAAAAGCAAGAACTTAGTTATACTCAGGTTGAGATGTCCAAAATCAAGTGTCTATTCAATGCACACATCAAACACACTTATTGCCCTTAAAATGCAAATCTAGCATGATAGGGTGGCTTAACCAAATGATACTCGATGTTGACACGTGATCATGCTATGTGTTATGAGAAGAAATGAGGGTGATGGACTCCTCTTTTGGTTTAGTCCCCTGCATGGTTAGAGAAAGACAAACAAAATGATATACATAGCACCATAGCTACTTTCACAGATAATGGATGAGTCATGCATAGCAATTCGTGTGCATGCATGAGTTAATCGGATACCATAGACAGCCAGCAATTTTTGATATGGATGATTCTTAAGACTTGTTGCTTACAAATATTGCTTGCCACTTAAGATCCCACTTCCAAACCAATTCACACTTTAAATAGACCAAAAAAGCTGAGCGGATGACTGCAACAGAGAGTAGACTCAGAGTTCACTGCTGTGCTAGCGACTATTTGAATGTTCCACCTTACATAATTTTTGGTTTAAAGAAAAACTTATTGTTTGAGAATTTGATCATCATTAGCTATTTGCACTAAGAAAAGTTCCGAAAGTTTTTCTCTCTTTAAAATCTTGGTTAAGGAAGATTTGTTTACTCCAAACAATGCTAACGTGATTTTTAACCAGCTTCAGGTTATTTTCTTCAGCAAGTGTTTATCAAAACTCATTTTTAACAAAGCAGATCAGGATTGGTCTTTGTGCAACTCCCTGAGTCTACTAGGATCCTCATAATATCATACTCCCCAATTCATAGGGTTATGACCAAAGCATCATTGTGCAGCACCTGGACTCCTTCTAGGTCCTCATCCGTGAAGACTATGCCCTTGTCGCTTACTTCGCTTCACATCCTCTTTTCTTTCATAAGTGCATGACGTGTTAGTCATGCTTGATTTGCCTCTGGAGCAACCTCACCTCATTTCTCGTATAAGGTGTGGCCAATCCATGTATCATATGGATTACGCCCCTTGGATTTTGTTCGTAATCCAACTCCATTGCTTTCCCATTCTCCTTGGGCCCTTCCTTGATAAACTCCTTGAGGTACCCTTGAGCCACCAGATCGTCAAGGTGCCTTTTGAACATCTCACAATCCTCTGTCATGTGACCCCAATCCTTATGGTAGCTGCAATGCTGACTCATAGCTCGCTTTACGTCTTTATCTCCCTCTAATCTCGGGGGCCACTTGAAGTAGAGACGATTCTTTATTCGATAAAGAATCCTGTAAATTGGTTCTTTCCAGACCATGGTTACCGAAAAGAAAGACTTGGGGTCTGGAGCTTGACTTTCCTTGAACGGCTCTTTCTTATCCTACCAGTAATCTTTTCTCTCCCTATTAGTCTTGGGCTCTGGTTTGTCCGATTTCTTTACAGGCCCCTTTGCCTATTCGGCTACAACTTTGTCATCCTCACGGAGTATGTCATCCTCCATTTTGGCATGTTGCTTGATTTGCTCCATCAGTTTTGCCAGTGTACCCACTGGACTCATGTTCAATGATCGGTGCAATTCTCCCCAAACTGGCAACCCAGTCTTGAACGTAGCTATTGCATATTCCTTGCTACAACTTTCAATCTCGTTGAAAGTCTCATAATACTTCTTTACATAATCCCTGATTGGCTCATTCTCTCCTTGCTTCATTGCGGAGAGGCTTTTAAAGGTTTTTGGTGCTCTTCTGCTCATCAGAAATCGAGCAATGAATTCTTCAGCCAACTACCTCCATCCTCGTATGGAGTGCAGAGCAAGCTTATGGAACCAAGACAATTCCACCTTCCCCAGACTAGATGGGGACATTTTGCACATAATGGCATCGTCCTTATCATGCATGAACATTGCTTGCTGATAGTGTTGCACATGAGCCACGGGGTTCGTATTTGTCTCATAAAGGACGAACGTGTCGCGCTTCACCTTGCTCGATAGCTTTGCTTCTTGCAACATTCTCGCAAAAGGGGAGGTTGCTATATTGCTGAGGGCCTTCCGTGCTGCTTCTCGTTCAGTCATGGTTTCGTCCTCACGTCCCTTCGTCTTGTGAGCCCCATTCTTTTCCCAATTAGAATCATGTCTCTCGTACATGTCCCTATGGTGTTTCCTGGCCCCTCCCTCCTCGGGGGTGGGGTTTCTGCTCCTGGTTCTTATTTTTCTTAAAGAAGCCCTTCACCGCTCTGGTGTTCAGCTTTGACTCCTGCTCCTTCGTTTTCGTGGAGAAGCTTTTTTCCGCCCTGAAGTACAACTTCTACTCCTGCTCATTCTTCTTTGTGAAAGAGTTTTCTTATACTCCACCAGGGCTCGTTTGTCTTCCCTAGTGTGTCTTCGGGAAAGTCCTAAGTCTTCGGGATTTTCTCAGATCCGCTCCAACTCTCAAATCTCGTTTTCTCATTTTTTGATCAAATGAGCGAACTCCTCTATTTCCTTCCTTTTTTTATCGAGGATGTCTTCGCTGTTGTGCACGCTTTTCAAGTGTGCCACTAACTTTCCTTCACGGTGAGATTTCTCCCTCTGTGTGGACCTCGTGGCCGTCCTGCCTTCTCTATTCTTAGAACTCTCTCGGACGGTCAAAGAGTTGCCCTTGCTTGCTGTCTTCTTCCCGTGCCCAGCCTCAGGCTTTTTCAAAGCCCTTGGCGGGGACTTGTCTCCTCCCCCGCCTAGCTGGTTCTTTGGGTCGAGCGGTGTCTTTGGATCTTCACCCACCATGGTCATTTTTCAAAGAGAACACTTTGTTTCCCACAGACGGCGCCAATTGTAGGTAGACAAAATTGAATGGTGCTTGCAGTAGCACGTGGAATGTTACAGCTACTCGTACCTCTTATCTAGAACCCTAGCTCGTCGTCGGAACCTTAATCTGCAAAACAAACAAGGGGTGAGTGCACCTTTGCCTCTCATGGCAAAGGCCCTTTGATGCCTAAGTTAGTATCACGTACTAGTAAGAAACCCTAATTATCTGTAGGAAAGTAGGAAGAATGCAACGTATTGCGTACCTTTTGCCTTTAGGTTTATCTTGTATTTATAGATTCATGTATGCTTGCTGCCCAAGCATCCGTGTTGCCCTAGATGTCCTATCTCGTATAGGGAACCTAAGATATCGTGGATTCTCATTCCTTTATCGATTTATTTGCTTAGTCTTTGTATAATTTCTTTCCATGGCAAGCCGAACATCCCACTCTCGTTGGATATCTCACCTAGATCCCATATTCTCGGGATCTCATTCTTACAGAATATTTCTGTACTGAAACCTTTTAGAATGTTCCATCCGCCTTAACACTTAAGGATGCTTTTCCAAGAGTTCTTGCTCTGTTCGGCTATCTCGTTGCCGAACAGACTGCTTCTTCCAGTGACCTTTCGTGTCACCGGTCCTTACTGCCGACCACCTCTTTCCCCGGCGATGTGGTCCAACGTTTCTATCCCATGATCCCAAGTACCATGTGTTCGGATACTAATTGTGCCTATTCGGAAATACCTCCCTACAGTCAGGGTGGTTATAATCGGAGCCACTCATTTTGTTTAATATATTTTGCTTAAGGTCCCCGCAAGAAATCAACTTCATCCGACATCGATAAGGGCGTTTACGAAATGTCCAAAATTGCTTAGCAAAATTTCTAAAACGATTTTGGACGCTTTGTAAAGGCCCTTATCAATGTCGGATGGAGCTAATTTTTTACGGGAACCATAAGAAAAAAAAATTGAACAAAATGAGCGACTCCGATTATTTTTATTGGACTCGAGACAGGCCCAAACGCGCACTGTCAGTGCCCCAGCTGCTGCACCAGTAGCAGGGCTACCGAGTTTTCTCAAAAATGAAATATACTGGCCAATACCGACAAAAGTAAGGAGTACGGGATTCAAATCCTTGGTAAAACTTTTCCACGTTACATAAGACTATGTTGTGGTAATCACATATTCGTGACAACGTTTAGGATTCTTTGCTCTTCTCGTCCTATGATTTAGTCTCTTTATAATTTTATTCACGTGAATTTGAAATTTTACGTACTCTCTTAGCTGTAGGAAAACGAAACCAAACTCCAAGTACGAAATTAAGTATTGTTGTAAATATACATTGACAGACGAAAAAATAGAGTCCAAATTCGAAAGGAAAAAAAGAGAGAGTGTAAAATTAGTACTCTTGTAACATGTGAGTCATTAATGCCTTGGTGGAATATGTCACATTGAGATTTATTATAGTACAGTAATATATTTGAAATTATTGACACATTACATAGTACTCAAAATACTATCTCAAAAGAGATGTTTGGACTAACTAGAATTTTCTTTAAGACAATGACATTCTCTATGTAACGACCTGGACTTTCGACCCAAATTTTTTTTTATACAAATTTATAATATTAAATCCCTAAATCAATGACTAATTAGATTGAATAATTAAAATACATGATTACATATATAATTGATATCACCCATTTAAATATATATGATATATATACTTTAGATATATACATTCATCCATATTCATCTCTTATCATTCTTATCTAAACCTTAACTAGAATTCTATTCGAACTAACTCTTCACTTCCCTCCCATACTCTACCACCTCCATCATTATCCTTCAAACTTACACCCCACATTTTACGAGATTTTGTTCCCCTCTCTCTCTCTCTCTCTCTCTCTCTCTCTCTCATAAACGCGTCCACATACATTAGAATTGAAAACCCACCAAATGTGGCACTTGTTCCCTATCCTTCTTATTATTATTATGATCAGTATCCTCTTTCCCTCAACTCTCTTGATCAATTCCTCTCTTTCACATCCCTTTTACATTCCACCACTCCACAAATTCGGATCTCCAATCATTCCACCCATTAACAAACATTCCAAAATCACCACCACCACCACCACAGTCCACTGCTGCCCCGAGGTCCCTCATCACCGTCGTCTTCTCCGATGGTTCAAAACTGTCCGGAATCATTACTTGCTTTTTCGGCTGGAACCGAGGTAGAATAATCGCTTCCTTACTCTCTCCTAAGTATATTAAATATTTACGTATTATTCTTTTTACGTATCAAAGTGAAAGAAGATGATAAAGAAAATAATTCTGACATTGCACGGCCGAAATCAGTATTCTCTTGCTTTGCTTCGGAATTCCCCGTTCTGTTTTGAATGTTTAAAAGTGATAGTTAAGTTCTAAAAAAATAAAATAATGAATGTTTAAATATTAATACTGCACTTAAGAAATATATAATAGTACATATTTAATAAAGCTATGATATGATTAGCCTAAGTAAAAACAAGTGTAAAAAAAAAGTATTTATCTTTATTCATTTATTTATTTTTATTTTTAGGAAACAAATGAAAACAAAATGTGTTCTGGTATAATAATAAAGTATGAATACGTATTACGTAAGTTGTACTTATACGATAAAATAATAAATTTGTTATTAGTGAACTTACTTACTGTAAGTTAGAAATAAAGTCCGTAAAAATAACCACCTAGATTATGTAGATTAGTAAAATTACATTAATTCTACCAGACTTTAATGAACTTTTTGTTTTTTTTGTTATATACTTACTACAGAATTTGGAGAAATAATAGATTATAACAAAACTAAGGGTTTATAAAATTGTTAATTAAATCCCAAGTTTAATAAATCGATTAAAGAATAGAGACGTTCATTGAAATTTTAAGCAACCCAAGAAGGCATTGGCCCAATCCAAATCCCATATGTGTTTAATTATTTGCAACTATCAATTGTTATATTGTTGTCTCACTGAAATGTATCATGTTGAGCTGTTGTTGATTATATTATACTGTACGTGCTAGAATGGACTTAGATTCGTGGGTGGTTACGAGTAGTGACTCACGTAGACGATGTTAAGTAAAGGAAAAATGGTAAAGTGTTGGAAGTGTGAGTGTGTGGATTGTGATTTGAGTCATGGTGATGGCAAGGGTAACCAATGGGGCCCCGTGTTGAAATGGGTTACTTGCGGGGCCCAGTGTTGAGAAATGTTGTGACACTAATGTATGATACGTCATGAGAAGTTTCTTTTCAAGGAAGGGAATGAGTCCTATGAAACGGTTATAGTTAGTGAGATGCTAATGTATGATATATACATCATGGGAAGTTTTTCTTTGAGGAAGGGAATGGGTCCCATGAGATGATTATAGTTAGCATGGGGTAGTGAATGTCCAACTCTAATGTACGATACGTCATGGGATGACTCGATCCTCTTGTTATGATCGTAAGTGAGAACATGCTAGATATATAATTTAGGTGCGCTCACCTAGGATCCTGGTGCAGGATAACCAAGAGAAAGGGTGGACCCATGAGATGGTTGTAGTTAGTGGATGTGGGAAGAAAGGATCTCGTGGAGAGAATCCTTAAATTTCATGTAAGATGATGGATAGTAAAGAAAATGACGATGTGCTATTATTTTTTTTTACCTCTCGTGTATTTTCAATTGTGATATTATTGTTATTATTGAATGCTAATTGTAGAGTAAGGGATTGGTAGGATTGAGATTATTCTACTAGGTGAATTATTACTCACAGATACGTTTGTATCCTGGTAAATCGTTTGCTTCGGCAATCAATTTGCCAGAGGGTGCATGGTTCAATGGTGGAACTGTTTGACATAGGAGGAATACTAAGGGTAGAGACCGAGGATGCTTGAGATCTGTATCAACACTAGAATCGCTCTGAAGATGTTTAAATAAAATGTTAGATTCTTTTTGTATTTTTTTTAATGTAGATTTTGTATAATGACAAATAGGGGCCTAGTAGTTTATCAAATTCAGTGTATTTTAGGTTTAATGCTTCCGAAATTCCTTGAAAAATCGGGGTGTTACACTCTAAGTTATTGTACTTTTTATATTTCGTCAAGATATTTATGATCATTCATCTAGACAAACATTGTCACAAAAGAGTAAAGAAATTAATATTTGAAAAAAATTAAAAATTAACACAAATAACTCAACTAATTTTTTTAATTGGTTAATTTTATTGAATTTTTTGTAGCTTTTAATCATAATTTCTAAGACTAATGCTTAATTTAAATATTAATGTAAAAATTTTAAAAAATCAAAATAAGAAGAAAATATGATGGTGCACTTATTAATTTAGGGCCGAATGACCGATCATCAGAGTAATATTGATATTTTATACCAAATCGCAAGATCACTCCCCTCTCTTTGATCACTCTCATCTTAAGTAATCAGACCACCAATAACAACAACAACAACAATAAAAAATAAAAAAAACCAAGAGCTTGCTTACTATTCAAAGCTTGGGACTTAGAATTTTACTTTATATAAAATTTTGCTTTATCGCAAGTGGGTGGTGAGAAATCTCCCAGGACTAATCCAGACGGACATAAGCCATGGGTCAGATAGCTGAGTTATTTAAATAAAAAAAAACTTAACTAACCACACACAAAAATAGGGACAAACACAGGGGTGATTCTAGGATTTTGGTTCAGCGGGACAGAAATGTGAAGAAATCTTTTTGTATATAAAAATCTTTATAAAATAAGCATATTTATTTTGATTAACAATTTATTGAGCCTAATTTATTTTATTTTGTTGAGCTATGCTATTATCTATTTGCTCACAAAATTAAGTAACTTTTCATTTACTTTGGCTACAGATGAATTATCCAGTATTGACAATACTAAACACAAATTTAATAGTAATATGTTACAAAATAAAAAATTTAGTGCATTTTTTGAACTCATGAACTTTGCTTGAACATGCTCAACATGTGGAGCTAGTGGTAGAGTTAAATTTTGAACCCAGGGGACCGATTTAATAGACATATATTTTTTTTCGGAATTATATCATAAATATTTTATTTTCCAATACATTACATTTGTACATTGAAATGATTAGAGCCTAATGCAGTTAAAGTATGCTAATAATTTTTTTCTCTAGGATACTCCAATTGTCACGTAATTTTTTATTTATCAAAAAATTAAGAAATAAGTATGTAAAGTAATTGATATTTTTATCAAATTAAACCAAAATTATTAAAATTATAAGTAGTTATATACGAATAATTATCAATAATATTTAAAATTAAATATATACAAAATAAAAATATTTTAAAACTCTATCTTGGGAAGCCAGAGTCGGGGACTTCTAGACCCTAACATAGCTCCACCCTTCTGCATGTGGAACCACCCCTAGATACTCAGGTAATCACATCACATATATATACTATATAGTATTGAAAAGGGGACCGATACTCAACCCTTTCGTTTGGGATCGGAATCTTCTCCAATTTATTTACAGTTTTTGGATTGGACTTGTTAGTTAGCTCTCGTGGCCCTTTTTAGGCCATATTTTCAGAATATAGTATTATAGAGCACTCAGAGTAGGTAGATCGTTTTATGCAAAAGATATTACAGTATATAAATTCAATAAAAGTAGATATCTGATATAGTACATTGGCTTGGAAAAATATAATGGGCTAAATGAAAATATCTTTCTTAAAAAATTAATATTTTTTTCCCACAAATATGATCCAATCATATGGCTACCGGGTGTAATTGAAAAAATGCCTGGTGAATGCTCTACTAATACAGAGACAGAGCTGTATGGAAAGGACGTGGCACGGGCCACCACCAATTCCACACGAATGAATGTCTATTAGGCAATTTTCGGTATTCAAATAACTTGATTTTTGCACAGATGATGAAAAAAATAGTGATCTAATAAACGAACACTTTGGATCATAAAAATAATATCTCAATGACTTTCATTTAAAGACTACAAGAGAGTTGAATCAAGTTTTTATTATTTTTTGAACTAAAAATAAAGTTCAAGGCAAAGTATAATTTTGACTGTTAATATTTTTACTAAAAATACATAACCATACAAGTTGACAGCAATCTAAAAGCATTCTTTCCTAATGCAAATCCTGGCTTCGCCATTATACAGATAAACTATTATAAAATAAATGACTCAGATTATTCACATAACGTGGTTGGGTCACAAATCAAAGTGTTCATGTTATATAGTTCTTAAAGTTGCTTTTAATGCTGCCTACAAAAAAAAAAAAAAAAGTGGCTTATGTTTTTGCAAAGTTTTCAAGAATTTCACTCGGGCGAAAAAGAGTTAAAAAATATATGATGAAGTGGACCATACATAAAATAATATACATTAACAGAAAACAATTTTTGCATTTCCTTTCATCCTCTTGTATTCCTTTTTTGCATTTATTGATCATGTGAAATGACCAAATTATCTTCGATCACTTATAAATTTAGGAGAATGATTTTCACACTCCCCATTTAGCCACCCACACTCCCCTTTTTTTTTTTTTACTTTATCCACTTGAATTTACTATCTTGCCCTTTATTTAATATAATTTTTCACACATCCAAGGACAATATTGTAAATTCATGTGGAAAAAGAAAAAAAAAAAAAAAAAGGGGGAGTGTGGGTGGCTAAAAGGAGAGTGTGAAAATCAATTCTCTAAATTTAGGGGCATTTCTGCTAAGTTAAAAGTTGTGGACTATTTCTTATAGTACTTCGTAGTCAAGTTGTTTCCTCTAAACTACAACTTAAAGATTGTATGCATGAGAAAATGAAAGAGGTCAAAGGCAGAATGGAGGTACAGGCCAGAAATAACTTTATTTTGGGAAATAAATAGATGAAAAAGATAGCGGAAACAGGGCCTTACTGTTCACATGGGGAGGACATTTTCGTTGTTTCATATGAATAAAGACAAGAAAAAGGAGTGCCAGAAGATAAAAATGGAGTGAAAAAAATCATTTTCCTACACTGAAACCAAAAACAAACAAAAAAAACAAAAGGAGAATGAGAAGATTTAATAATTTTACTTTTTTCTTTGTTCCTAGAAGACTGTTTCAAAAATAGCTAAAAACAAATCACTAATAAAAATCAGAAACTCTAACTGCACAATAATTGTGCAGATTACAGTGTGGGCCCCTTCTGGGTCCCACACAAACGATTCGAGTTGTTCAGTAAATGTAAAATATTTTTTAAAGGCCCAAGCAAAAAATCAACTCAATTCAATCATCTAACTTTTTCATTATCCTAAAATCTAAATGAAAAGTTAGATGATTGGATCGAGTATATATAAGTATCGAATTGAGCTGATTTTAAGCGAGAACCCTTGAAAAATGTTTTATATTTAATGTACGGATTTGGATCGTTTGTGTGGGATCTATACGAGCCCCAAACTATGATCTGTGCACAAAATCTATGTGGGTAGCAACATCGTTCAATAAAATTCCAGTTTCTAGGCAAAATAAAAAAATCTAGATTTGTTTTTAACTTTAATATCCTAGGCACAATGATATCATGAAGTCAGACATAAGTCACATAATTTTTCAGTATGACCATACGCCCCTGTTCAATTTTCTCACCCGATGTTTTCACTCTCGGTTATCAATCTCAGAAATTTTAGTAATTTAGAATATTTTTAAAAGTTGCTTTCACATTCCCACTCGCACTCACATTCTTGCTTGTGCTCATGAAACTCGGGGGAGCTGCTGCCCCTTTAAGGGACAACAGCTTGCTGTCCCGACCGAGTGGAGCTCGCTCAAGTCTTGCTTTGATAATTGGAAATATTCACCTCATAGATCTCGTCGAGTAGAACAAGTGTACAAAAAATTAGCTCGATCGAATATCATTAAGTGCTTTATCGGAACACTTTTAACTTGAATAGAATGGATCCGAAACATTGGATCAAATTCACTAGAATCCATTATTTGTGTTCCAATTAAACACTTAATGATATCCGATCGAGATAATTTTTGGTACACTTGTTTTAATTGACGAGCTCTACAAAATGAACGTTACCGATTATCGGAGGAAGACCGGAGCGAGCCCCGATCGGCCAGGACAGCAGCTCCCCCGCCTTCGTGCTCATGCAAGCTGATTACGTAACTAATCACAACCCACTTCGCATCACCTGCATCTGTCTATGCAGACAAATAGTGCATTGATTGTGAAAAATTTTTGTTGTGGGGCCCACCACGGGTCCCACACAAACGATCCAAACCGTTCATTAAATGTAAAATATTTTTTCAATTGTCTCTGCAAAAAATTAGCTCAATTCGATACCTAAATCATCTAGTTTTTCATGATTTGAAAATCTGAATGAAAAGTTAGATAATTAGATCAAGCATCTATAGGTATTGGATTGAACTAATTTTTCACGAAGACACTTGAAAAAATATTTTACTTTTAATGAACAGCCCGAATCATTTGTGTGGGACCCATGGTAGACTCCACAACAAAATTTGGGCACAATCTATGCACTATTATTTGTGTAGTTAGCGACGTTCATATAACCGTTCCGGCTTTTACCATTTGGAAGTATGGGCCCGGCCCAGCCTACCAAGTCACTACCCAAGCCCGCCCACGGGCTGGGCTTAGCAGGCTTCTTTTTTTTCCGCTGGCCGGGCTATCTCTGAAAACATAAAGCCCAGGCCCACCCACGAGCTTAGCCCACTCAGCGGGCCGGCAGGCCAACTTTTGGGCAGACCAGCTCACAATTGTCAGAATTCAAAAATTGCCTCAAAAGTGGGGTTTTTTTTACATGCACACACTGTTTGTGTATGGGCAGTTTTTAAAACTCCTGAAAGTTGGTTTCTTAGTCCCCAAATGGATAGACAACTTGAAAACAATAAATTATTTTTCCAACAAAAAAAGAGATTTTTGGGCTTGCAGCGGGTAGATATCGCGGGTAGGCTCACGGGTCGGGCCAATAGGCGAATTGAGTAAAAATTCATAGGACCAAGCCCGCCCCCAAAACTTCAGGCTGGGCTAGTCCATCCGTTGGATAGGCTCGGGCCGGGCAATAGCCCGCCGGTCTGGGCGAGCTTCGAGCGGGTCGTGGGCCAAGCACAATAATTTGGCTGAAAATGTAGGGGTATTTTGGGGAATCGAAATATGTAGTAGGGAGGAATAATTATGAGATAAAAGTCGGGCCACGACGGAATGCGGAGGAGGAATTGGAAAGGGTTTCTGCTACAGAAAAAGGAAAAGGGAATAATTGCGAGGAAAGGAAAAACATTCCAAAAATGTGTAATCCAAGAGTACAAGAAAAAGGGCCAACCCCATTTTTACTCCTTTTGTTCTTCCAGCAACCAATGGCGTACCTCCTATTGCTTTCCTTTATTCTCCCTCTACTCCTCGTGGAGCGTTAACTAGTTTTGGAATACCGCCACGTGCATACTGCTCAACACTTTATCTACTTTCACCACACATTTTTGAGTTTTTTCGAGTTCAATAAGTAAATTGGTGTGATTAAGCAGAAGAGGCCTGCGAATTATAAAAAGGCGAGTGCAAAATTTAATCTCATGTTAGTAGGGAAGGTGAGTGGAAATAAACAAAAGTTTCAAATATTTGTAAGAAGGTGTAAGGATAATAAATTAAGGCTCCATTCTCCTTTTATTTATTTATTTTTTCGTTTGGTATGTTTTGTTCATTTTTTTTCTGAATTTTCGTTAGATTTGTGTAATATTTGTTGGATTAATTATTCATCTCAACGAGCGGTGTCTATAAAGTAAAAAATTGTGAGCAAAAAAAGTTTGCTATTGACGAAAAAAAATCTAAACAGCTGTTTTATTTTATTTTTTGTCTAAAATGTAATCTTATATGAAGTTTGTTCAACATTTGTCCAAATTTTTATACTTTTCTAGTTCCTCTCGTCAAGACGGATGACTAAGCTCAAAAATTACGACGAAAAACTCAACAAAAAGTTGTAAAAAATAAAAAAAAAATACCGAAAAAAGCTACAAATTTTTTTCAAGAATGCAGCCTAAGTATGTAAGTCTTCTATGGCCTTAAATTAGGCCACATGATTCACATGTGACCAAAAAGTTGCTCTTTCTAGCGGTTGTCTTCGACAAGGGGGACATTGACACTGAACTTGAAATGTGATTGAGGGTTAAAACGTGCCAATTAAAAATATAAGGTGCAAAGTGACAACTTTCGAATTTAACATGAAAGAGGACCCTTTAGCCTTTTTCGTCGTCTTACATGATATTTTTCCAAATTTTCTTCATATTCTTGCTTTTCTGATGTTTGTATAAAAATTTAACTCAAATTTACTAAATCATAAAAGAAAATAACAAAAATATACCGTGTCAAAATGTCACAAAGAAGTTTAGCACCAAGAAAAAGGGGCCTTAATTGTGTTTTCTTTTTCTTTTTCTGATTTTCGACAAACAAATGATGTTCCTTTAGCACTTCTTTTGCCTTCAAAAAGTGCCCAATTTCTATAGTTATAGCATCTCCAACAGACCCTCTCTTCCCCGAGCCAAACCTTTCAAAACCGTCTCCCACCAGCCTCGTCTCCCACCTCGTCGAAACCCCCTCCACTATAGTACCACGCCAGTCTTGGCATGTTACTGTAGCCTCGCCCTCTCTCTCTCTCTCTCTCTCTCTCTCTCTCTCTCTCTCTCTCGTGGTGGTGGTGGTGGTGGTGGTGGTGGGTAGTTGTTGAAGGACAAATCCAGATACCGGCCAAGAACTCGACGATGGTGACGAGGTAATTTCTTCTGGGTTTTCTTTTTGTATAATCGATTGCTTTGTAGAACCATAATTTCGGTGTGGAATCGATTTCTGTATATACCTGTGTAAAACCCTAATTTTGATTTGGGTTTCCTACCAAATTGTGGGTTTGAGAGAGAGAGAGAGAGAGAGAGAGAGAGAGAGAGAGAGAGAGAGAGGTGTGTGGCTGGTGGTGGTGGTTGCTATGGATATGATGGTGCCGGTCCTACTAGATATGGTTGAATGGTGGTGCCGATAAAGAAAACAGAAGTAGAGAGTTGGGAATTTGCTTGGGCTATTAGAAAGTTGCTTACTCGACCAAAGTGTGTCATAGTAAAGAGTACCCCAAGCGTAGGGCTAGGTAGGCTATAGCATAATAAACTCGAAAGTCCAAGGTCGAATCCACAGGGAGCCAATGGAGGTAGGCCGGAGGTTTGATTTACGAAGGGTTTTAGCATTAGGACTGCCAACCTTTGGATTTAGCGTTAAGACGGCCAACTTTTGAGTGGTGGAATTTCTCTTTACCTCCTAATTTTGATTGAAAATGAAGTTTGACTAGAAATTAAAGGCGGCAAGGTCTAAGGGTAATTCCACCCATAACTTAGGCCATTTAATACTTCTATTTGATAACTCAAGTGAGAGTTATAGTCTTGCTCTCACTTAGGAGATTTAGAAATGAAAATCAAGTTTAACTCATACAATAGTGTTTGTAAATGGAAAGGAACTCATTTAGGCATTTTATCAAACACATAGAATGCCATTATTCTAAGCATTGTGTGTGCCAAATAGACTTGTCTACAAACAATCAAAGAAGTTAACAACCCTAAGTTTATATAAAAGATCAGAGCTCAACATCAGAGCTCAACAAGTTTTTTGAGGCATTTTGGCAAACACTTAGTGTGACATAGCTCCAAGCATTATATGTGGCAAGAGATCGAGTCCTTGCTTACATATAATCAAAGAGGTTAACAACCATAGGTTTTGTAGGTTTTGTTACATAAAAATAAACTTAATCCATTCACAAACCACATTAAGTACAAGAATTAAGAGAAGCCATTAACTACCTAAATCATTTGGTAGAATTACCCCATGACCAAGCCTTTATCACTACTCACCCATAGTGGGTGTAAACACAAGGGAAAACATAAAGAGAAATGAAAACATGGATGAAACTTGAAATAAAAGGTAGATTAATGAAACACAAGTATACTTACAACATTAATGAAGGAAAAAGTCTCAAAACCTTAGCAATCCTTCTCCTTTGAAGAGAGAAGGAGAGGTAGAGAAGAGAGGAGGAGAGGGAGGTAAAGAGGAGTATTAAAAATGGAGGATGCCCTAAAAACGGGATAAGGGTGGTATATATACTCCATTTACAAGATAATTACAAAAACGCCATTACAAAGGTTTGCGCAGGCAACTGGTATCGATACCCAAAAAACAGGTATCGATACCTCATAGCTCTCTGGATTTTGCACAACTTCATGAGCTCATTTTGGACACTCCCAAACTCGGATTTACGCATTCTTTGGACCATTGGAAAGCTTGTTGAGTCTACTTTCAAACCCAAGTGGTTTGGATTAAAAATAATTTGTATATTAAAAGATATGACAATTATACCCTCAGTTGGTTGGAAGATGAATTGCTTTGGTAAAATCTCGCATCTCTCTCACTTTCCTTGACCCTTGGGCATCCCGAGTATGCTTCAAAACTTTTTTTCATGATTTTTTGGGCTTGGCAATGGATCTTGCATGCCTTGGGTACTTGGGCACTTCCGGGGCATATCCATGGCGTCCAAATTCTCTTTATTATCGCGATTTACCTGTAACTATCAAAACATACACCTTGTGCAAAATCAATAGATTGGAGCCATTAAATGCACATAATTGTGACAAAAATGAGTGAGATAAGCCTTTTTATTTATATTGTTGAAGGCTTATCAGAAGTGTAAGAATTTGGTGGCTAGGGAAAGTAGGAAAACAACACTTTTCCTAGTCAATTTGGTGATTTATTGCTTGAGGCTATTGGAAATGCTCTTACATTAAGATGGCATTGCACCTATTGAACATACATGCTATTTTTAATAGTTTTTGAACATAGTAATTAACTTAACTTTAGCAAAATGGCCAAACGCAATAATGATGCTCTAAGACCTAGCTAGTAATGGCTTATATAAACCCAACACTTTCAATTTTGCTCAATTGTTAATGCATTTTTACTTTCTCTCTCTCTGCCCTCTTACCTCTTACAGCCGATTAGGGTTTTTGCTGCCCCTCGCCCCCCTCCCTCCCATCTCTCTGTCTCTGTCTTTACCTCCCCTTATTCTCTTCTTTCTTGTCATCGACGGCTTGCGGTGACATTATGGAATCTCGGTGGTTGTTTTCTCAAGCTGTTTGTGAGGACCAAAATGACGATTTTTCTGTGGTCACTATGGGGGTTTGGCCATTTGAGAGGTTCGCG
>BPLS01024621.1:0-12714 GCA_019656275.1 Rhododendron kiyosumense | reverse complement strand
AAAACAATATAAATTTTGTTTATCAAAACTCATAATTTAAAAAAAAAAGAAAAAACACTGTTTTTTGACTTGTTTTTTTGTCTTTATTAAAAAATTATGAGTTTCGATCAAAATTTTATACTTTTTCGATTCCTCTTGTCGAGAAAAATCAACAAGTCACAAAAGTTAGAAGAAAAACCAAAAATTGCAAAAAAAAATTAAATAAAAAAAAAGTTAAAACCTTTTAAGCCAAACTTCACTCTCTTTGATAAATTTCCTTTAAAGTCCATATTGAACCCATTTTTATGGGTCCAACCCATATAAACTCATTATACAATAAGGCTGGATTGGGTTGGATTATATATAAGAGAGCGAATTCAGACAGGTTAGAAAATATGGGTTGAGATTGTCACCTCGCAATGTGTATAAATTTGGGTTTGACAGCTGTGACTTTTTTGAAAAAATGAAGTCGCCAGATGTGTTAAGTCACCCTTGAAAGCATTTCCGGAGGGAAATATCTTCAGAAAAATGATTAGCTTATATTTTAAAAATCTGGTTTTGAAAATGACTCCTTTTGGTTTTTGGTCTGCGAAATCAGGGATTGAGTCCAAGGATTTACTGTTATGAATGAGGAAGATATTAGGCACCCCACATCGCCCTTTCGGTACTAATTTTCCTTTTTTAACCTTTTCTAGCAAATTACCCTTGACTTTAATGAAACAAATAGAATGTACAGACTCAGAATTTACAAGCAAACATGTGTCAAAAATTGTTTAACAACAGTAATGTTAAAACTTTGAAGATGCTCGACAGGTGAGACGTATCTGAAAAAAATGCTATGCTCAAGCATACTTTCATATCAAAGTATTAACAGTATCGTAACGTTAAAGATAATGGAGTCGGGACTTTGAAGATGTTTGGAAGGAGAGGCCTGTCTAGAAAGATACTACACTTAATCATACTTTGATCATATCAAAATACTCCATTTCAAGGCTAATGATAACAATGTTTGGACTTTGAAGATGCTCGATAGGTGCGTGAGGCCTATCCAATAGAAACTGCACTCAACCGTACTTTCATATTGTGGGATTTCGATTGGTGTGCCATTATATGTACGGTACCTGGATATTTTGCCAAGGTGGAGATTTTTAGTATTTTTGGCCGGTTTTGGACTTCTCGGCCTCCATGGTCTGGACTAAGGCTTTGGTGGTCTGAACCAGCACGTGTTCTACATTTTTGGAGCTTGCTGATTTTTTGGTCTGGATCAGTATGCGCGTTTCAGCCGATTTTGGTATATTCTGGACTTTCTAAAGATTGGTTTTGGAGTTTCCTTTTTGGTTTTGGATTCCATATGCAAAGGAAACATAATCTGGCAAGGATTTTGACTTTAGGAAGCAATCTGTGGCTATAAATATAGCCTTGCTTTTTCATTAGGGTTTTGGACTTCTTGAGTGAATCCCTCCGAGAGGCTCCTAGGGGGTCTCATCTGTATCTGGTTGCCCCTTCTATGGTGGGTTCTGTAGGCCTCCGGCCATCTGGAAGATCATCTGTTTCGGCGATTCTTTTTGGTTGAAGCCGTAGGGTTTCTTGAGAATCATTTGTTTCTGTATGGCATTCGGTCACATCTATGGAACTTTGTTCCGTCTGTGTCTCTTGGTTAAAAACCCTAGGGGTTTTGTGAGACTTGATGAGAGAGAATATGTATTTGGTGAAAAATTCCAATCTGGTTTTTTATTTGGTGAAAGAATTTGTATTTTGGGGTTGGTGAGAGTCTCTTTGTGAGGGATTTATTTGTTCGTCACTGTTGTATCTCTTCGGAGCATCGTTCTCTTCACATAGTGGAATTGTCTCTCGTTCGCTTGCCCGTGGAGTAGGTTTACCGCCGTAAACCGAACCACGTATATTCTGGTCTCTTTTATTTGTGTTTTTTTTTTTTTTTTTTGTTTGATTTGATTTCTCCGTTGTTTTTGCATATGTTTGGTTTTGTTATTTTCCCAATATCATGAATATCAATAATCGTCGAATTGCGGTTGGGTCTTTCGGGGGCCGCCGCACAACACATATCAATGTCCTAACATTATTATCAAGGTGAAAGGTAATAATGCCGAGACTTTCACATCAGAAGTACTAACATTACTGGAAGCCCTTGTTCAATTGGAAGTTGCACTCAACCGTAATTTCACATCAAAAGTACCAACATTAGTAACACATTACAAATAATGAATTGAGTTCGCATAGGCATTTTGGATGTCGCTATTGAAATAGCTTTTCTGGCTATATTTTTTGCGATTCTGTCCATTTCATAAAGTATTCGATCCAGCAGCTTTCAATATTTAAGAGATCTTTTACCCGAACCCATATGTTTTTTTGTGGTTCTTATTGTAATTGGTTTATTGGGAAATATATGTACCCATATTTTTCCAACTTGTTCATATCTAGGGTGGGAGATAGCATAGCGAAACGGCCTGTGTATGTGTTTCACAATTCTATCATGAACCGTGAAGATATGTCCGTCTACATTTTGTTCTTGTGAGAAAAAAAATAAACAAGTCGAAGAGAGAATCAAAAGGAAGTGGTTTTATTGAAGCTCGGGCAGAACCCCGACAATAATTGTTAATTTCTCACCTTGTAGGGAGATAAAAAATATCTGGGCACGGTCTTCAATTAATTTTCTCTATCTATGTTTTTCTACTCATTACTCTAAAAAACCTCCCTCAAAATCCAAAAAGAATGGGGGCCAAGTTACACGGTGTTAAGCCATAAATCGAAATAGTGAATAATTCCATTATTGCAAGTTATGCTTAAACTAATGCTCACAAAATCTTTCTAATCAAAACAGAGATATTTCCCTAGAAACTGTCTATTTTCTCTCCATGGAAACGGACAAAAGTGTAGTCTAAGCTTGAACCCAAGCCCTTAGCCAAGATATGCAGGGACCGTAGGCTGGGCCTGGGCCTAGATTTTCTAACATTGGACGAGCCCAGCCCGCTCTTTTTTGGTGGGAGCCCGATGGACTTGGAGCGGGTCAGCCTGAGCCCGATCATTTATGGGCCGAGCCTGGTCAGTCTGGGATGGGATGGGACAGATTTACACCCCTGTTTGGGGGGGAATTGGACTGTACTGCCTGCTTTTTGGTCCAATGTTCTATTAACCTCCAAAACTACGAAATTTACACCTCAGAGCTTCAAAAGAATATGGATCGACAAGGAACCTATGGGAAATCCTGGTGTTGGCACTCTGTAGAGCGCATTCAGACCGTCAATCTCGATGGTTTAAATATATTTGTTATAACAAATTTAAACCATTAATTAACTATTAGCGGTCAAAGATAACAACCAAATTTAAATCATTAATTGCCGAAATGGACGATCTAAATGCGCCTTATAAGCCCTGTAGGGCAACCAGTCCTACATGATTCCCGGATCTCAGTGGGAACCAAGACGATAGTAACAGGGCACTCTTTAATCCAGGTCAAATTCTTGTTCAATTAGTGTGCCAAAATACCATTCATGATATGCACTATCCCTTTTCATGTAGGGAAGATTTGTAACAGGTCACGGTTTAATAATCCACATCAAATTATATGTACTCACCCTACTATTCACATGCAGTCTCACTTTATATATCGGGAAGATTAAGAAGTCTGGGTGTGTTTGTGAGAAGGCACATCAAGATAACTACTGTCGATTTATTGGTTGTTCCCTTTATGTCGCGTCCTGAATTTTTTGCGGTCGACTCTATGGGAAATGGCAGGTGAAAAGTCTTGATTACATGCAACGTAGATGTGGCAAATGGGTATGTTGAAACGGGTCGTGGATTGAATATGAGCTGGTTGAATACGGATCAAAAATAGACTTGTTTTTTTTTTTTTTTTGATTTGGTGTTTTCTAATATAGTAGTGGAGAAAGGCTTGTTTTTGGTGTAGTGGAGAAATACTTTTTTTCCGGAGTCGAAGGGATTTTGTTTGGGTTTTTTTTTTTTTTTTTTCTGTTTTTTTCCTTCCGATTCCCTTTGGAATTTTTCCTCCCCTTTTACTAAACTGAATGGATGCATTTACGTTGTGTTTCGCTTTACCTTGTATGACTTTTTAAAAGTTTTATTCTTATTCAAAAAAAATCGCGTTCGTTAGTTTTAAACCAAATTTTTGTGGATTATTGATTCGTTTCGACGAGAGAAATTGGGTTACTCAAATCTTTTGGAAAATATCCATTTTTAAGCTTAAAAAAAATGCAAAAAGTGGAACTTTTTGCATTAAAAGTGCATATTTACCAAAATATTTGGATAAAAGTAAAACATTTTAGGTTTGGCAATTAACTTTTTACTTCGTTTTTATTCAAAAAAAAATTTCATTTTTTAGTTTTGCGTCAAATTTTTTGTGACCTATTGATTCTTCTCGACGAGAAGAATCGAAAAAGTATAAATTTTGTTCATCAAAACTCATAATACAAAAAGAAGAAAAGAAAAAACACTGCTTTTTGACTTATTTTTTATTTTTATTAAAAAATTATGAGTTTCGATCACAATTTTATACTTTTTTGATTCTTCATGTCAAGACAAATCAATTATTCACAAAAGTTTGAAGAAAAACCACAAAATGCGAAAAAAAATTAAATAAAAAAAAGTTAAACCTTTTAAGCCAAACTTCATTCTCATTGAATAAATTTCGTTTTATCTGCAATTATTTGAAACAAACTCATCTCTATTATAAAACAGAAAGGTGTGGGGACAAGTTGTTGTAACGGCTCAGATTTGTTTGATCCAAAGGCTGTAGTGCATTCTCCCACTTTCCAGTCAAGTGTCCATAATTTTCATCTAAATCACATAACTACTAGTCAAGTGTCCATGATAGTTGTGACTTTTTTGGAAAAATGAAGTCGCCAGATGTGTTAAGTCACCCTCGAAGGCATTTTTGAAGGGAAATATCTTCAGAAAAATGATTAGCATATATTTTAAAAATCTGGTTTTGAAAATGATCACTCCTTTGGTTTTAGGTCTGCGAAATCAGGGATTGAGTCCAAAGATTTACTGTTATGAATGAGGAAGATATTAGGCACCTCACATCGTCCTTTCGGTACTAATTTTCCTTTTTAAATTTTTTTCAGCAAATTACCCTCGACTTTAATGAAACAAATAGAATTTACGAACTTAGAATTTAGCAAATTACCCTTGACTTTAATGAAACAAATAGAATTTATGAACTCAGAATTTACAAGCAAACATGTGTCAAAAATTGTTTAACAACATTGTGTTAAAACTTTGAAGATGCTCGACAGTTGAGATGTATCTAAAAAAGATGCTTGCTCAACCATACTTTCATATCAAAGTATTAACATTATCGCAATGTTAAAGATAATGGAGTCGGGACTTTGACGATGTTCGGCAGAAGAGGCCTATCTGGAAAGATACTACACTCAACCATATTTTGATCATATCAAAGTACTCCATTACAAGGCTAATGATAACAATGTCTAGACTTTGAAGATGCTTGATAGGTGCGTGAGGCCTATCCAATAGATACTACACTCAACTATTCTTTCATGCTCCACCCGTCTCTATTTAATTGTCAACTACGGTTTTGCGTTCATTTTCAATGCCTTATATCTCTCGACGTATATTATGTTTTATATATTTGAAATCACAGTCTTAAAGAAAAAATTGAGCTCTATCAAACAAGATGTATATTTTGTATATTTTTAGCAATATATGTTAAGAAATATAAGCCATTAAAAATGCACGCAAAATCATAATGAACAATTAAATAGGGACGGACGAAGTATCAATTAATGTCCTAACATTGTCATCAAGGTGAAAGGTAAAAATGCCGAGACTTTCACATCAGAAGACATTATTGGAAGCCCCTGTTCAATTGGAAGTTGCACTCAACCGTAATTTCACTTCAAAAGTACCAACATTATTAACACATTACAAATAATGAATTGAGTTCGTATAGGCATTTTGGATGCCGTATCAAAATAGTTTTTCTGGCTATATTTTCTGCGATTCTGCCCATTTCATAAATTATTTGATCTGGTTTAATAACAGCTATCCAATATTCAATAGATTTTTTATCTGAACCCATACATACTTTGTGGTTGTTATTATAACTGGTTTATCGGGAAATATACATACCCATATTTTACCACCTTGTTCATATCCGGGGTGGGGGATAGCATAGTGAAACGGTCCATGTATGCGTTTCCCAATTCTATCATGAACCGCGAGGATATGTCCGTCTACATTTTGTTCTTGTGAGAATAAAAGTAAACAAGTAGAAGAGAGAATAAAATGGAAGTGGTTTTATTGAAGCTCGGGCAGAACCCCGACAATAAATGTGGAGTGCATTTCTCACCTTGTAGGGAGATAAAAAATCTCTGTTTGATCTCTAGGCAAGGTTTCCAATTAATTTTTTCTATCTATGTATCTCTACTCGTTATTGTAAAAAATCTCCCAAAAAAACCCAAAACGAACAGGCAAAGTTACGTGGTGTAAAGCCATAAATCGAAATAGTGAATAATTCCATTATTGCAAGTTATGCTTAAACTAATGCTCACAAAATCTTTCTAATCAAAACAAAGATATATATATCCCTAGAAACTGTCTATTTTCTCTCCATGGAAACAGACAAAAGTGTAGTTTAGGAGGGATTGATTTAAAAGAAACAAATATTTACACTACTGATGTACATAATTTATTCCCAAACCAAAAACCAAGTCCCTGGCCTTCTCTCTCTCTCAAAAGAATTTGTGCAGAACAAGAGAAAAGGTTTATTTTTGTTGGCCTCTCCTAACCAAATTAGAAAAGAAAAAGAGAAAGAGACCAGCGAATTAAACAAAGCTTTTTTTTATTATTTTATTGGAATTGACTATAGACCTTTTTTTTGTTTTTTGTTTTGTTTTGGGACACTTTTGGGAACCACATGCACTCTGTGTGTACAAGACATTTTTGTTAGGAAACAAAACCGTTCACTGACTTTTTGTTCAAATTTAATTAGTTTTTTATTTTGAAATCAACTCATCAATGTGAGAACGAGAAGAAGGGGATATTTGTGTGTAGGGTTATATAAGACCCTGAGAGAGTGACTGATGAGAATCCCCTTCCTTTAATTTACTGACCTTTTCCCCAAAACTCAAAGGCTTAAAACCGAAGGAATCAAATAAAAGTCTTATTTGTGTCGAAAAGAAAGGAAAAAGACCTCTGGAATTTGATGGAAATGTATACATGTCTTGCATGTTAGTGGGGTCATTGTGTGTGATGGGTAATAAGATGAGAGTTAGGAGGAATTTTTCAGTGCCGAGCGGGTATTGCCGACGTGGCACCCGCTCGGCACACCCGAGCTGTCCGATACACTTTTGGACGGCTCGGATTAAAACACTCTCTTTCTTCTCATCCAAACACTTTCTCTCTCCTTTTCTCTTTCCAAATCTGAGCCGTCCAAACCCATAATGGACGGCTCGGATTGCCGAGCGGGCACCACGTGGTACCCGCTCGGCACTGATTTTTTTTTCGCGAGTTAGAGAGTAAATGAGGAGTTGAGGGGTCATACCAGAAAGTGTTAGGCCCCGTTCTATTTTCTTTAAAAAGAAACTTTTAGAAAATGAAAGTAATTTTAAGCTCAAAAATTATGTGTTTATGTAAATAATTTTTCTACCGATATGGATCTTGTTTAATAGATCTCAATGCTAAACAGTGCAAAAAAAAAATTAAAAATTATTTTTTATTTTCATTAAATTTGAGCTTGAAATAACATTCTTTTTGAAAAAGAATATTTAAAAAGAAAGCGGAGCGACACCTTAGAATTTCTTTCACGGCTTTGGAACTTATGCAATTGGACAGTGTTATGTTATGTTTAGATGAGTTTTTGAGAAATTTTGTAGGGTTATGAGTGGAGAGAAAAATGAGAATAATGATTTAAAGTAGAGATAATGATTGGAGAGAAATAAGAATAATGATTAGAGATATGGATGAATAATGATTGAAAGTATGGATATATAATGAGTATTTTTTGAAGGGTGTTTGTTAATATGTGCCCCTAAGGCACATGTTAAGACACTTGTTAGGGTTCTATAAATGAAGCCAACTAACCCCACTAGTATAGGAAATAGTGACAGTAATAATAATATTGGGCAAAGTGAAATACTTGTTCGATGAGACAAAAATACCCTTTACTCTCTACCGCCCTTTCAACTTTCCTTCTAACCTTTTCACTCTCACGGCCAATTGCGGATGTGCAACGAGAAGCTATTTTATTGTGTTTGATTTTTATTATTGGACGAATACATAAATATCGTACTTAATTCATTAATTGTATAATGAGTGAGTAAAGATAACAATTTTTTAACACTTGCCGCTGTATCTTTCACTTCCAAATTCTAATAACTCCTTACTCTAATTTCCTTCTTGGAAGATTTTTTTTTGAACTGAGCTTCTTCGAGAATGGATATCCTTTTTTAATTCGGCGTATTTGAGTCCCTTCAATGATCCTCCACTTTATTGGCGTGCCTATTATCAAGGTGTAATCACGCTTATTTTGGGTATTTTCGTCATTCTTTTTAAATTTTTTCTAAATCCACGTTTTATTTTTTAGATTAACCATCCGTCTTGAGATGAGTTTGAAAAGGAAAAATTATGACAAAAAAGGTTAACTAAAAAAACGAAAAATTGTATTTTTTGCTTACAATGTCGTCCTATATGAAAAAATTTTCAACTGCGGTCCAAACGTTGAGAACAATGATTTAATTCAAAAATGACAATGAAAATCTGAACAAAAATTACAAAAAATAAGATTTATGAAAAATAAGTTTTCATCGAGCAAAGGAATTGAATGTATCTGTATCTTGATAAGAAGGGAAAAATGAAAAAAAAAAAAAAAAACCAATTGTTCCCACGCACAGGTGTTCGATCGGGCTATTGTTGTCTAATGAATTATAGATGGAAAAAAAACATTTACCAAAAAAAATAGAGGGAAAAAAACTGAAGCGAGGGCAGTAGAAAGTAAAGGATATTTTTGTCTCATTAAACAAGCTTTTCACTTTGCCTAATATTACAATTACTGTCACCATTTCCTATACTAGTGGGGTTAGTTGGCTTCATTTATAGAGCCCTAACAAGTGCGCTTTAGGGGCATACATTAACAAAACCCTTTTTTGAATTTGACAATTTTTTTTCCAAACAGTAATACAAACAAAAGCATTAGAGTTGTTAATTACACTAATAAATAGCCAAGCACCACTTGATAGAGTTATAATCGTGGTATTCCATATCTACTTTGATCAATTAACTAACCCATGGGTTCTCTTCTTCTTTTTTTCCGATCAGCTAAGAAAATTTTCATTTATCTCATCAGTAAAAAGATGAAATCGATCATCGGCACAAATAAATTCGTTCATTTCGATAAAATTGAGATACAAAAGCAGAAAAAATACATGATATTATTTCGAAAAGTAGCATAAGATTTTTCTATTACTGCTCACATAAACTTCACTTGCCCCCAAGGCTTGCTATGTTTTTTAGTAATAGACGACAAAAAAGAAAACAACCAAATTAAAATAATTATTTGAAAATTTATCAGCTAAACACACCTTAAAAAAATCCAGTAATATGAAGCGTGTTGTATGATTGTATCTTCCTCCCAAGTGTCTCCTCATTTGCCTCCTCGACTTCTCCTCCCACGGTTACACCGCTGCTGCCTTTGCGCCACCAAATGTCTCCTCACTGAGAAAATTTTCAGTGCCGATCGAGGGGTACCACGTGGTGCCTACTCGGTGCATCCGGGCTGTCCATTTCGGTTTTGGATGGCTCGGATTTGGAGAGAGAAAAATGAGAGAGAAAGAGGAGGGAGAGTGTGGGGTTGAGAGGAGAGAGAGTGTTTCAATTTGGGCCATCCAATACACTTTTGGACGTCTTGGATGTGCCTGCTTAGGCACCACGTCAGTCAGATGATGTGGTACTCACCCAGCACTGAAAAATTTCTCTCAGTACCTCACCAGAATCATTTTCACCTCTCTTGGCGGCCGACACAATCCTTCTCTTGCATCACCCACTCGACGACCAACAAAACACAATTGCCGTAACATTCCAAAACTGAAAAAGAATCAAAGAAATAGGCCCCATTGCAAATCAGACAATCACCCCATCCTAATCTCAATTGCTCGTGAGAAATCAAACTTGTCAAGTTGATTATTTCAGTTCTCTCCTTAGCGGTGATCTGAGTTCGAGTTCCACGGAGAACAGGTTTAAAATCCAGGACCATGAATAACCACTAAAGCTCCGTTGACTAATATACTAATACCCCCTAACCCAGAGACTGAGCTCGACTTGGGCACCACCACTTGGGCCCGAACCCACCACAGCAAATCACAAAACCAAAAGACTGAAACAAAGCTATGTGCATCGATCTCTAACAGAACCGTGAAACCGGTGAAAAGGACCTCCGCGACGAGCAAGCTACATGATCAGCACCACAAAACCTGCAGCAAACATACCAAAAAACGAACCCCAAAAGACATGCATGCACAAGCCGGAAACGAGGAAGCCAATCGGACTAGACGGGGAGGGGGAGAACGAAGTGGGAAAATCAGACCTGATTGGAGAGGGAAAATGAAAGTGATAAGAGCAAGTATATCAGAGGAGCCAAATATACATTTTAGGTATTTAAGAGAATCAAAAACACAAAAATACCCTTACAGCAGGTTATGTATATGCCAAGGTAAAAACCATTTTGTTACGGTTGTTAGTTAATCAAAAGTGCCAAATAACTATTCATTAGGTTTTCTATACTTTATTCTTTTTTGTCAATTCATTCACTTTCTCTTTCTTCTCTCATTAGTTCCTCTATATTTTAAGTACATCTCCTGTCAATAACCTAATAATATTATAATCAAGGGATAGGTAAAAAATCTGAATTGTTGCAGCTTGTAGTGTAAAGTGAATAGGTAAAACTACTGTTTGAAGGTTTTTAATACCAATTTTACCTATTTATTGATGTAGTTTCTCTAAGAACAAAGAGAGTCCTGATCGAACGGGGAGTGGAAAGCCGAAAAAAGAGTTGGGGAGGGGGACAACCAGCTGGTAGGGACGGAATCAGAATTTTAGCCTAGCAGTGGCGAAATGTATACTTAAAAAATAAAAAAGATGCATTATAATATTACGTACATAGTCATCGACTCCACAAAAAATTAAAATGACATAACAAAGACTATAATAAATGATGTTTTTGCACATAGGGTACGAAAAAAGACTAACTTTAATTTTGGATATCGATAATGCTACCCCCCAAATTTATAGTGTCACTCCTCAAATCCCTATATAAATTTTCTAAATTGATAACCGCACTTTGTTTTTGGGAGTGACATTATAAATTTGGGAAGTGTCATTATAATTAAATTCCCTTAATTTTTTAGGTTAAGGTTTTTTAGGGTTAGATTGTGGAGTTTTTTTTCTTCTTAATTATACATTATCATTTATATTATTTCACTTTGGCCCATTGAATTTAGTTTTGGAATAGTTTTTTGGGTCTCCTTTCTTGAAAAAGAAGAAGAAGATTTATAATTAGTATATAATAAAAAATAAGGAAAAAAAACCTAGCAGTGGCGAAACTATATAAGTTAGGGATAAAATTATTTTTCACATATAATAATTGCATTTTCTAAAATTCTTGTCATAGCGACCGCCGCCACTAGACCCCCTTGAGTCCATCCTTGCTAGCTGGTATGGGGAAGGGGGGACTAACTGAAGGAGGGAGCCGATTAGCTGGGATTAAGAGAAAGAGGGGGAACCCTCAGTTGGTCGACAGGCGAACGAAGTTTGTGTATTTTTTGTTTCGATAGATTCTTCGTTTTTCTTGAATTTTTGTTGAATTTAAGTTTTATTTTTTAGGTTAATCATCTGTCTCAACGAGAGGAGTCTCAAAAGTTAAAAATGATAAAAATACTAAACTGGTACTTTTTGTCTACACTATCGTCTTACATGGACTTTTTTCAACTTCATTTTGCGTTTGCACAACTTTTCGATTCCTCTTGTCGAGATGAGCAATTAATCTCAAAAATTATGACAAAAATTAAACAAAAATTAGGAAAAATAAGGTTTTGTCAAAAAATATAGCCACTGTGTTCGGTTCACATTTTAATTTAGTTTTTTAATCATTACTCTACTTTCTTCTCCGATCATTATCCTATTTCTTCAATTATTACTTTATCATCTCTCTCTATCTCTGTCCAATCATTACATCTCTCTTCAATCATTACCCTATTTCTCTCTCCACCCACTACCAAAACTAAATTAAACTACACTTTCAACCAAACAAAACTAGCGTGAACTCACTTTAAATATTTGTTCAGACACAGTCCTTAATGAAATAAATTGACCTAGTCTATGGACATAGATACTTGGACACAAAATCTTGACAACTATTTTCCAAGTTGTCCGATGATTCTAGTACACATAGTCCCTACAAGATGCATGTAGGACTTTTGTCACATAATTCAAACTACATGTTCTACACTTTCACTTCCAATCTTTGGACTATGCTCGCACTTTAAATTCTCGCTCTTGCAAATTTGGGGAGATTAGAATATGTTCAAGTACTCTTTTATGCTTGTGCTCTGTCACCTACTTACACACGCAAATTATGTGATCAGTGCAGGAACCACAATATCGAATGACTACAAACACGTCTCAATCACTTTCAGAGAGAGAGAGAGAGAGAGAGAGAGAGAGAGAGAGAGAGAGAGAGAGAGA
>BPLS01024620.1:0-23210 GCA_019656275.1 Rhododendron kiyosumense | reverse complement strand
TGAATACCAAATTTTTAGTGGAAATTCATCCTTAGGCTCGGCTCTGTTCGGTTTGGTTTATTCATTCTCTTCGTGACAAGAAATTTGGGTTAGTTAGTGGGGTTAATTTCTTTTACTCCAGTTGGGTATTTAATTACGATGAGATCAATTTATCATGATGATATTTAGTCCTGTTTTTCTGTGTACGGAATTATATAACCTTCTTCTTATTGGGTTTTTCTTTTCAAACGACATAAAGTTTCCAAATTTCACACCACCACAACACAACCCCCCCCCCCCCCCAGTAGAATTGACAGAGTTGTAGTGAGTGATTGAGTTTTGGATATTTTGCACAGATGGCCACAGGTCTTATTGGGAAAGCTCAAAAATGGTGGGAGAAAGGGCTGCAACCAAATATGAAAGAAATAAATGGTGCCGGAGATCTTGTGGAATCCCTCTTGAATGCTGGGGACAAACTGGTGGTTGTTGAATTCTTCTCTCCTGGCTGCGGTGGTTGCAAAGCCCTTCATCCCAAGGTCATTAATCCCTCATTTGCCTTTACAGTTAGATTTTAAATATGATCTTTCAATTGGAATTCTCAGACTGAGCAAGCAAAATGTGTTAGCTTAGTTCAGGAAGATGTAATGGCCCCTTTGGATAGTGAGAAAGGATGAGAAATAAGAAAAAGGATGAATCATTATTGGTTCATTTGGTTTCGGACCAAAAATTACGCCAGTTCCTTTCTTTTCTCTCTTTCTCACAATCCAAATAAGAATTATGTTTTGTTGTTTCTCCGAAGCCTCGCATGGTATCTGAATGTGAGTGCGTTTGTTGTCCTTGGACCTGCAGATTTGTCAAATTGCAGAAATGAACCCGGAAGTGCAGTTTCTGCAGGTGAACTACGAGGAGCACAAATCCATGTGCTACTCACTGAATGTCCATGTTCTCCCCTTCTTCCGTTTCTACAGAGGTGCTCATGGTCGTCTTTGTAGCTTTAGCTGCACGAATGCCACGGTTAGTTCTCATTCTCCTCTCTTCTTTAGCTCTTATACTTATTTGTTCTTTACATTTGCAATGAATTTTGTATGAGATGTCATGTGTTTTGTTTTCATTATCTAGCCAACTTGTTCCCCAACTCCCCTGCCGAAGAGGGGGGTGGGGGTGGTTGTGGTGAGAATACGAAATCGAACAATATCTGATGGGGGAGACAAATAAAAGCCCTAAACAAGAACTACACTATCACGAAGCGGTGACTTCTGGCGTTTTTAATAATTGGGAGCTGAAACAACCTTTGTTTCCTACTCTATTTTTCTCCTTAACATAACCTTTCCCTTGTTATGACCCTGGTTTTGTTGTTCCATTTGTTACCGGAATTAACTTCGTGCACATTGAACCCCTTCGTTTAGGTTTTCTTGGTAAGGAGTTTCTAGTTATTACATCAATGATTCATAACCGGGTTGTTATTAACTTATTGGGCACTTGATTTCACTTATTGCTGCACTATGATCTATTTGTAGACGGATTACATGCGGATAAACCTTTAGGACCATTCATAGGGTTTTTGATTTGAAGAGGATTCCATGGTTTCTTTTTGTGGTTCGCACAATTGTAATATTTTTATTTTTTTTGATCCGCAAAAACACCCAAAGGGCTGACAATTGTAATATTGCTTTCTGAAGCATTGCTGATATGGTGGTGATTTCACAGATTAAGAAATTCAGAGATGCATTGGCGAAGCACAGCCCAGATCGTTGCAGCCTGGGACCACCAAAAGGGCTCGATGAGAAAGAACTGCTAGCGCTTGCAGCCAACAAAGATCTCTCCTTCAATTACACACCCAAACCAGAGCAACCATTGCTTGTTCCTACCCAAGAAGAGATCGTCCTAGCTGAAAAATCACCAGTTCCAATGCCGGCTTCTCTTGCAGAGGGAGAGCCTCCACTATCTCTTCCTCTGCCGCTTCCATTGGCAATTACTTCAAATGCAGCTCAACATAAAAACTTGGTCACATCAGGAAGGTAATGAAGAGAGGACTATTCCAACCAGTGGGAGATTTGCTTTTGTACAGAATTATTTTGGTGCTTTGCTCTGTTACCTGTAAAAAATCTAGTAGAACTAATTAGTATGAAGTATGTCAATGTCAAATGTATGTGTTTGGTCCCCAGTTGAGTTTAAGGCTTGAGGATATATTTTTGTTTGGATCCAAGCCTGCGTGGTGCTGGGAACCCTTATAGGAGAGAGTGAGTAACTAGTAGCTATGTAATGTTTCCTTGTTCTTTGTAGGCTGTTTGTAAAGTGATTTTGTATCAACTGGTTACAGCTTTCTTGGTAGCAGAAGCTTGTTCCTGTTTTTTATTTGAGGCTTGTGTTATATCCTTCTCTCATGAGGCTGTAAGTTGGATTATTTTCCTTGCCCTCGTAAGTCATACTTGTATAGACGGTTTCAGAAATATCTCTGTTGGCTTCAAGAAAAGTAGTAATAGAATTCGATACTCCCGAAGTACTATGTGTTGTCGTTTACGTGATGTACTGATATGAAATTAGTGATGCCTGCCTATGAAATGCGACACATTTCTCTCTAAATAACACTAGAAACGAATTGTCATGTTTCTGCCGAAAATGTCTTGTTTCTGCAGAAAATGTCTATATCCATGGTTGGCATTCTTGGAAGTGCACCATGTGAAAATGTCTATTTCTACATGGTACTCTTGGAGTATTGATACATAGCTCCATAAGCCTTGAATAAATAAGTGGGGACTAATTTCAAGTTCGAAACTTCTTACGATTGAGTATCAATTTTTATAGAGCTAGTCCATAATAGATTGTCTAGACTTTAATTGGGCTTTTACTAGGGCTTTATTTTTTTGAGATCGGCAAAAAGATTATATTATTAAAAATTTGATACAGATACATCAAGAAAAAAAAAATCTAAACCATGATATTGATACATGGAATAGGAAAAGGAAAAAGACTTCCAATAGAGCATTGGAAGAGAGAAAAAATGGAAGGCCGAAAACAATCTGTCAGATAAAAACTATCTAAGAAAATATCCTACACCATATAAGAAATCACATCAAAGTTAAAAAATCCTCCAAGCAACAAAAGCAGATTTGTGATCCCTCCCAAAACATCACCAAAATGGTAAGGCAAATAGGAGCACTATTACAAGCAAAACAAAACTGATCCGTCTTGAGCAATTGCTGTCATTTCAGTAGGCCAAGAAGTAGGACCTTTTCAACATTTTCTTTTGGATTAGTACTCCAAATATCCCTTAGCCCTCCCAAAGATGGGAGTTGAAAAAAGAGAACATTGTAGATCTTCACATAGAGAAATTGACACCTGATATAAGGAGCCTTTGTAATTCGGGAGAGAAACAACCAAGCAAGAAACCACAATTGGACAGTCACATCATGTAACAGGAGGAATAACAAAAACTCTTAGCCACCTTAACAGAAATATGATCCTCAAAATTTTGCAAATAACAGCCAGCACAGGCATGGAAAAACCAGACAACTCCAACAACTTGAAAACATAGTTAAAATCACCCCGTGATTTAGGAAAGACCACCTGACCTCATAGCCCTCCCATGGAGGGAGTTGATATGAGGATGACACCAGCATCGACAGCAGTAATTCTAAGGTCTCACGTTTTACTAGTGAATAGTGGTTTCTAGGACTAGGATTTTGCTCAAGTCTAAGGTCTCACGTTTTATCAACTCCTTTTGAGGTCACTGAAGATTTGTCTAGCCCTTAACTTCAAAATTTTAGAATTAGTCGAGGTGCGTAGCATCTGGTTATGCGTGGTGGGTGAAAGTGAAAGTGGGAGTGTTGCTTTCTGGGTTGGGTTGTGGGGTGATGAAAGAACAAAAGAGGTGGTTCCAGAACACGGTAGTTGACAATCGGACGTAAATGAGGCCGGATGAGATAAGGGGTACCCCACCACATCCGAATCCATACATGGAGAGAAGAATTCAATTATGAAGAGGAAGATGGGACAGATGGCCCCAATGGCACTCAACCAGGTGGTTGGAAGAAAGAAAGTCATTGATTGGGTATTGGAGAGAAGAGGCCTCACCGTGCCATCTGCCCCTAGCTTGCTTTACGGACCGAAGCAACCCCCCTTCTTCCTCGAGTCTTTTTCACCATATGTTACTTGGAGACGGGGACATGTTGTGCTGGCCATACGGGCCATCTCGAATTTCAAAACACGACCCGAATCGTAGATATATTTGTACTAAAATTCAACACCCACAACTATTGGTAAGAAAATCAAGTACACTGGATATCATTAGCTCAACATTCAAATGAAAATATGATGTTGGTTGATTTTTTTTTTTAAATCTTATTAGCTGGTCATTACGGAATAAAAATATGATTCGCTTATTAAGTTGATATCTGATTGACTTGATTTTTTACAAAGTTGTTAATTGCATTGACGTCTATAAAACAAACGGTTTAGATCATGTTTTCAAGATCAAGACAAGGCCACTATAATCTGCACAACCAGAGCCTACCCTGAAATTCTCGGGGCCTAAGTCTAATTTGTAAAACTGGGCCCTATGTTTTCTTTTAAAAAAATAGAATAAAACTAACCTCCAAATGATAGTTGGGTAGTCCCATATTTTGTTTTCTTTTTCATAATTTGTTGGGGAATTTGCACTTACACCCCTTGTACTATCACCAATTTTCATATACACCATTTATACTTCAAATTTAGGCACTTACACCCTCCTATACTTTGGATTGAAGTGCAACTATTAGAAAATTCGTTAATGGATGGAAAAGCTACTGGCGGGAGATTTTCCTCCAAAATGAGAGGGGAAAAATGCCCAACCCAACCCTAATAGCTATTTATAAGTCCTGTCAAACTTCCCTTACCTAACCCACTCTCTCTCTTCTCTCACAAGATGTTTTCTCAAACATCAAGAAACCGATCAATTTCAAGCCAAAGGATGCACCCAATTTATTGTTGCGGTTGGCTTAAAATTGATGTTCTTCTTGATGTTTGGGAAGCATCTTGTGAGAGAAGAGAGAGATATTGTTCCACTCAACTTTTTCTTAAAGTTATGATTTTGTTCTTATTTGAATTTTTTTCGCGTTTGTTAGTTTTGTGTTAAACTTTTGTGACTTATTAATTTATCTCGACGAGATGAATCGAAAAAGTAATTTTTTTTTTACTTTTATCCAAATATTTTGGGAAATCACAACTTTTAAGTAAAAAAAGTTCAAAAAAACTGATTTTTTTTTTTTGCTAAAAAGTGATTAATTCCCAAAATATTTGGGTAAAGTAAAAAAAAAACTGAAAAAGTGAGGTGCAAAAATTAACAAACACGAAAAAATTCAAATAAAGGCAACCAAAAAAAAAAGTGGAAAAAGTGGATAATGGAACGGAGTCAGAGAGTGGGTTAAGGGAAGGGAGGGGTTTGGATGCTTTGTTTTTTGGGAATTTCCCCCGTCACTTTGGAGGAAAATCATCCGCCAGTAGCTTTTCCTTCAATTTTAACAGATTGTCTAACAGTTGCACTTCAGTCCAAAGTACATGGGGTGTAAGTGCCTAAATGTAAAGTATAAGGGGTGTATGTGCAATCGATGATAGTACAGGGGGTATAAGTGTAAATTCTCCTAATTTGTTTCGTTTTTTCGATTAAAAAAGTTTTGCTCATATTATTTTTTGCACCAAGCAAAAAAATATCCATTTCAGACTGAGGGGAAAAAAAAGTTCTTATGAAGAAAGAAAAGCGAGGCTCCTAAGACTTGAATCTTGTACCTATTGGGTATCAAAACTAACCTTTTCTATATGGCTTGCTAGCTCATATGTTATTACAAGTGCTAGATTTATAGTATATACTTACATACATAGCTATATTTATCTGGGGCACTAATTTTGAGTCAAAATTTAGGGGCTTCATTCAGCTGCTTTGTGCGCCTCAGCGCAGGACTGACCCTGGGCATAACAGAATTCTGTCTCTGTAATAGTGCGGGTTTCTACAGCAATGTACAGTGGAGAGGGGTACTTTAGTATATATCACTTGATGATCAAAGACTTGACAGTCAATCTTTCGTCCTCTTTCCCACAATATCATAGTATACTGCAATATAACTGTATTGCATCTTAGCAATAAACTATGAGAAAGGAAAAAAAAAAAAGGAGCTAAGGGCACTTAGACCCCTCAAATTTTAAATAATGTGTCATGTGTGTACCTTTGTAGATATCTCAAAAAGACAAAAACTATTTAATGTTTCAAATTTTATTTTTGTTGTATTCATTCTTCGAATTTAAAGGATGAAGGTTCTTTCAAATTCATCAATCAAATTCTTATGTGAGTTGCCAAACTACATTTCTAGTTCCAAAGGTAAAAGATCTGCTAAAAATACCCTTAAGACGCATATAAAAGTGCACAAACACATGAACACTGCTCATAGGAATTACGGTGGGCGTGGATTTCCAACTCTTTTTTTTTTTGTTTTTTATGAAGGTCAAGAGGATAATTTCAGTTGATTGCCAACTCAATGCAACGGTTTCTTCATTTTTGTGTGTGTCGCTAAAAAAAACATAAGCTGAGTTTAAGTTTCGTTGGTATCTATAAAGTAAGAAAATTTTGAACTCAAAAGAGAGCTTTGATCAATGCCTTTTTCTCTGAGGATCGAGAAAGCTTGGAGTTTCTATTATGCACCTGGTTTTTGCTCCTTTCATTCTGACATACTGTTATTTGTGCTGTCTGCCAATACTTAGGTGTTTGAGTACTGTCTCTGCTGTTGAGGATATGTGATCCTTAGTTGTTATATGTTGTACTGCTTTGGCTCACTATGGCTTAGTGTAGCTTCTTCTTAATCTATTTATGTTTCCAGCCTATTGTTTTTGGCCGTTTTCTTTTCCATGTTTCGGTCTTCCAATGTTCTATTGGAAGTTTCCTCTTTTTCCCTATCCCATGTATCAATCTCATGGTTTAGGTTTTTCTTTTTTCCATGTTGTACCCTGATAAGTGCCAAAATATACATATTTTGGCCCTCCAAACTATATTTGTTAGTCATTTATTTTTGTTAATTGATATTTATTTTGTTCTTTCATTGTTTATAGGTTGTTCAAGCTCGTTGTTTGAGATTTTGGATTAAAGCAGAAATACAAGAAACTTGGGGTTCAAATTTGAAATGATTCAAAATTAAATCATTCATTTGTTATTTCATGAAGTTCAAAGGGCCTTTGTGTGATTAAAGTTTTCAATACCTATATAAAAAGTTTAAACCTACTGTTGAGAGGAGGCTCACGGCGTGGAAAAGAAAAAAAGGCTGCTGCTGCCGTGCATCACTTTTTCGACGGCACAACGGAGAACGGGGGCTGCAGAGACTTTCGTTTGTACATCTTTGGTTCCGAGTTTCTTTTTCTTTTTAATTTTACGATGCTTTGTTCAATTACTTGCACTCCGGTAATTCGTTTTAATTTTTGTTCTTAATAAAAGTTATTCATTTGTTTTTGTTTGGTTTAGATCTCTTATTTATTTTCTGTATCAAGCAATAGAAACATGTTTCAAATTAAGGTTTCTTTTGTTTCTTGTTCAATGCATAATGAGTAGTCGTATAGGTAGGGTCGTAGGGTGATTAGCACACCGTGGCTAGTTCAGGCACTGCTCCTTTTATCAAACAATGAAAAAACAATTTTAGATTGAAAAATACTTCCTGCGGACAAACCCGGATATGGTCGGAGCCCATGTAACAGTGGAATGGGGGTCCAAAACTCATTCTTCGCTGCGCATGGATATACGGCGACCATAGGGTCTCGCATTTTACGGGGTATCTATTTCAATCTAAAATTAAACGTTTTTAAGAACTTCAAACAGAGCAGATTAATCCGGACTAGTGACAAGTGCTATGAACCCTACTATCGTGCCTCCTTTTAATTTTCTGAAAAGTACAATCAATTTCTAGATTTTAGTTAATCTCAATCAAACGATAAAGAGTGGCTACCTAAAAGCCCATTTAAATTATAACAATCCGAGTTTTTAGTCAGCATACATCACAGTCTCTGTGGATTAGACTCCGGTCTTACCGGATATTATACTACGTCAGTCTCTGCCCTACGCTTGAGGCAACCCATTATTTTAGGATTAGGCGGCGCCAAAAATGCTTGACGATTTCCTAGTCCTAAAATAATGGGTAGTCCTAAAATAATAGGTTGCCCCAAGTGTAGGGCGGAGACGGACGTAGCACAATATCCGGTAAGACCAAAGTTGAATTCACAGAGATGGTGATGTGTGCTGACTAAAAACTCGGGTTGTTATAATTTAAATGGGCCCTTAGGTCCACCATTGTTGTTTGATTGAGATTAACTAAAATCTAGAAATTGATTGTACTTTTTAGAAAATTAAAAGGAGACACGGTCGTAAGGTTCATAGAACTTGTAACTAGTCCGGATTAACTTGCTATGTTTGGAGTTCTTAAAAACGTTTAATTTTAGATTGAAATAGATACCCCGTAAGATGCGAGACCAACTGATCGCCGTATACCCATGAGTAGCGAAGAATGAGTTTTAGACCCCCGTTCACATGGGCTCTGACGATATCCGGGTTTGTCCGCGGGAAGTATTTTCCAATCTAAAATCGTTTTTTCATTGTTTGATAAAAGGAGCAGTGCCCGAACTAGCCACGGTATGCTAATCACCCCGCGACCCTACCTATACAACTACTCACTATTCATTGAACAAGAAACAAAAAAAACCCTAATTTGAAACATGTTTCTATTGCTCGATACAGAAAATAAATAAGAGATCTAAACCAAACAAAAACAAATGAACAACTTTTATTAAGAACAGAAATTAAAATGAATTACCGGAGTGCAAGTAATTGAACAAAGTATCATAAACTTGAAAGGAAAAAGAAACTCGGAACTAAAAATGTACAAACGAAAGTCCCGGTAGCCCCCGTTCTCCATTGTGCGGTCGAAAAAGTGCTGCCATGGCAGCAACAGCCTTTTTTTCTTCAAAAATGCTACTAACACAATGTACGGACACGCAACACCTTACATAACTACTGATGTCATGCCCAAAACGACGTTGTTTTGTTTTAAAAAAAATATATATTTTAGGTCGCCAACTGAGAACCCCCTTTCCCTTCTTTTTTTATTAACACTCAAAATTTTCAAAGAAGAGAGAGAGGGCGCGACTGCTACCACCACCAATTCCGACCACGGGTACTCTTCCCACCACCACCGGCGACCACCACAACCCAACCCTTGGAGCTCTCCCACCTCCGTCGACCGCCACCACCACTGAATTCAGAGTACTTAACCCCACCACGAAGGTTTCTATCTCTCTCCTTTTGTTTCAGGTAGATATATTACCTCCACTATTTACTCCTCATCCTCATCAATTAGAGGGTTTCAATTTGAAAAACCCTAAACTATTGTGTTGCAAAAACAAAAAAAAAAACAAAAAACCTAAAATTTGAGAAACCCCTAATTTGAAAATATGAGAAATCCTAAATTGGAGCTGTTAACCCCAGAATAGTGGTTTAATGTGTTGGTAATCTTTGAAAATTGATACCATTTTGTCGGTCTATATGAATGGTTTGCAAGAACTTGTACATTTAGTTTATACTATAGCTTGGGTTTCTACTGACCGTGAAACTTTTAATAGGTAAGTACTTGAAATTGCTTTCATCAGTTATGATGTACATCTATTCTAGTGCGGACTAATCGAAGCATTCTGCTCATGGCAATAATCTTTTTGCACCTCACTGGCCATTCATCGAGTGAAATGGCAGAATAGGGACAAGGATATTTTTGAGTTGATACCCCCCAAGTTTAAACTGTACATTTTGAGACTCAAGATTCTTTTTGACCCATCTGATTGCTCTTGATGTCCTAGCTTGAAATATCCATGTTTCAAACTACCCGTCTTTTTTTCATGAGAATTGGAGATATGTGATATAACTTTGAAGTTGGCTAGTTATAAAAGTTGGTCATTACTATGTACGTTTTAAAAAGTTACGGGCTTGTGGACGTACAACAAGAAGAGCCTTATGGTGATATTACTTTGAAATTGACCCCTAAACTTTTCAAGGATCTGGAGTGATGTTACATGTACTTGGCAGGTTTTCATGCAAATAGGTAAGAAGCTAATTGAGCAGAAATTGTGTATCAATGCTTGTTTTTCTCTGTATTCTCATGCACTGCTAGCAAGCTCCATTGGCGCCCTTTGGTTCAAATTCTCTTATTTTCTATGTCATATTCTACCCAGTTCTCACACATATTTAGCATGTACAGAAATTGGCGTATCAATCCAAGTTTTTTTAGCTGTGAAGACTTGGCATTAATCCTAAAACCAATGCTTCACATTAGGTGTATATATTTGTAGCAACTGTCAGTGCCTTCATAGAATATGAACTGTAATTCATATTTATACCAATGCTGATTGTGATTTTGACTTGTGAACTGCAGTTGGTTTTGTACAGCAGCAGCAACACAATTGTCGTAATCTTGTGAAGGCTTACATCCTTGCTTCTTCTTTCTGGCGTTGATAAAATACGTCAAGTATATTTAATGGACCACCGTGAAGTGTTTTCTTTCAATGGGCACTTGTTTTCATTCACTTCCTAGTAAGTTTAATCCACCAAGCGTCTAACTTCCTTCTTCTTGGTCTTGCAGTGCATCGATCCATGGCTCAGAAGAAGAAAGTCTTGCCCGGTGTGCAAGTTCAAAGAAACTTGGACCCAATTTCCCCAAATACAGTTGCTTGGAGCCACAAAGTTGCAGCGACCGAGATGATTCATGAGTTTAAATAGAGAGATATCGGCACAGAGATGACTCCGCTTGGCAGTTCAACAACTTTGAGATGCCACATGCCGTTGAAAGAGATTGAAGCTATTCAAGTGAATCAAAGGCCAAGAAAAGGATCAACTGTTGTAATTTGGAATATGAAGTTGTAATTTGTCGGAACGTCAAGTTGTAGTTTTGAGAAACATAACTTCTATTGTAACCTATTTGTGTGACTGTTGTTTTATGGTTTTTGTTGAGAATGGTTACTTTGGCGGTGGATTGTAACCTGATGTTGTTTATGTTGTTGTTATTGCTGTATTGACTGAGACGCAAGACGTCAGGCTAGGATAAAAAACAGGGGAGACTATGCCGAAATTTTTCCAGAACCAAATACACTAGCATGATTCTAGTATTGACATTGCTGACTGGTTCTCAAGGTGGTAAACATAGTATAGGTTGGCCAGTTTTGGCTTCTTTTTTTTTTCCCCATTGTTTCCTTTGTCCGGGTCTCAAGGTTATACCATTGGCTATTTTTTTGATGTGGTTCTTTATAAAAGAATGTGATGTATGGCTAATGGTTTAATGGCCTTCTGTTTTGTGGTTGTGTTTTGGATTGAGATTATTGGCAAGTAAGAAAAGGTGGGGGAATTTTTTGGCAAGTAGTTTGTATCCGTGTCGCGTCGTGTTGTAATGAATTTATTTATCAAGAAATAGCTGAATTGTGGTTGTTGTTTCATTAATGTCCATCAGCTATTACAGTTACGGAGGAGGCATTTTCCACATGGTTTAACCAAGTAACAAAATACTCTCTCCGTCCCAATTTACTTGTCACAGTTCTATTCCAACCGGAAAAAAGAATTAGTTATATCTTTAAATTGGTAATGAATTTTATATCCAATATGAATCTTGTTTGATAGATCTCAATTTGTTCTATAATACAATGTTTTCAAAATCGCCTAAAATATTATAAATTACAAGATATAATCAATTGAAAAGTGACACGAACTCCAAAAAGTGACAAGTAAATTGGGACGGAGGGAGTACGTATCATGGTTCTTTCTATTTTCCTAAGCCATGCATCAATGTCATGGTTTTTCTCTTTTTAAGGAACTGAAAGGTGATACTAGCATTAGTAATGTCATGCTACCATTGGTAATGAAAATGGGAGAACAGATGCCCCTTTTCAATTCCTGTTAATGTTCCAATGGTGTTTGTGAATCCAGATTTTTCACATCACACACTGCAATGTTAGCATTTTTGCTATCCAAGTTGGCAAAAAAATACCAGTGGTAGAAACTGTCCATAAATAAGCAAGCCAAAGTAAAACTTCACTTGGTTGAAACTGTGTCCATATCGTATCGTGTCCGTAATCGCTTTCATGAATTAGTCCTTGAAAAATTTGACATAGTTCTGTTGCTTTATGGCCTAACCTGACGTCTTGCGTCAAAAACTTACAATAACAATGACAATTAGATAAAACTGAAAATGCCATTGTATATAAACATTCACAATCCAATAAATTTAAAACCCACGCCGGGCCATTCTCATCACAATTATCAATTACATACAAAGTTAGGTTTCTCAAAACTAAAACTTCATACTACAACTAATTCCAACAAATTACAACTTGATATTCCAAATTACAACAAATTGCTCATTTTTCTTGGCCTTTGATTCATCTGAATAGTTTCAATCTCTTTCATTGCCTTTTCAAGTCCCCCAACACTGCATGAGAAAGACTGGCTTTAAAAGTCCAATGGGAAGCAAACTAAATGGGCAGAGCATCACTCTGTTTGAGTGTTTGAGCCCTGAAATCACCCCAAAACTCAGTAGTTGGAATAGGGACTGAAACTTCACTGCACTTGTACTGCCTTGGTGCCCTCTAAACATAACAAAAGCTCCTGCCAAAAGACCAAGTACTTGGAGTTGGAGGGGAATAGGGTATACTTATGGTTCTGCATATGTTCTGCTATGTGTTTACATTAAATGTCATGGGAAACACTGTTAGCTGTTACTAATGAAGTTTGTTAAATCCTTCAATGACTAAGACAACAAACAACGATTAAATAGGTCCCCAAACAAATACTCAACACCAGCTCCAAGCACCTCCTACAAAATGAATAAGAACTGGTATCAATGGTGAATGATGTATGAGCTTGATGACCCAAAAAATAATGTAAGAGCTATAGAACATGAAAGAAATAGCGTTGTCCACCTTAGTCTTACAGTCATTAGCAACAGAAAATCTTCCGCAATCTGACTTCAGCACTGCTTTTAACTACATGATTATCACGGAAAATACTTTTAAGTTTCATAAAAGTAGGCATCAGATCATAATTCACACCTATGGAATACTATCCTCTTAGAAATGGCAATAAGACATCTACAAAAGAAACAAGCTATGGAAATAACTATGAGGATGTTATCAGACTAGTACAACTAGGGACATCTGGAAACATTTTGAAGGTTAACTAGGTCGATAATAGCACGGTGATTGTTTCTTCCTATCAAGACCTTATAAAAGTTGACAAGCCACTGGTCAATATACTATGAATAAGCTGCTATAAAATATGTCTTTGGCTACACATGAGAAAGCTCATCTATATTCAGCAGATGTCACTGGCCATGTGCTGCGCCACTGTTAATGGCTAATTTGTTCAGCAGACACAACTCTAAATCATGTCGTTTAAAAAGGATTTTGCCATTTGCTTGCCACCGACATTGTTTCCAAGCCACTATTCACAACATCAACCAGTCTTCAATCGTATCCAACTACCAAAATCGACCCAAACGATTGTGCAGAGAGATTTTTTTTCCATGGTCAGTGTTCTCTGTCTCATCTGTTTCCTTCCCTCTTTTAGTGTACAGTGTCTCCTAGCCTCGCCGAATCAACCTGCGGGCCAACCCTTGGCCAAACTGAGTTCGGCCCACAAGAAATATCTCCACTTTCAAAATGTTTCCAGATGTCCCTAGTTCCCTTTTTTTTCTTCTGATAAGTGTCCCTAGTTCCTTTAATCTTAATAAAGCTCAAAATCAATCTCCATAGTTTACAAACGTTACTACTTAAGAAAGGGACGAATTTCCTTCCTCTTCGGTGCGAGATTGGTCTCGTTGCAAGTCGAATTCCATTACTTCTATGGAACAAATTGATGGTAAGACTTGTAAATGCACGTTAGACAGCTGAGTCATAATTTCATTACTTCTATGGAACTACCTTGATCCGTTGACTGAACCATAGTACATACTTATTGCAGCTTATTTCTTTCCTGGGTACAAAGTTCGTGGGTTCATAATTACAAGTGAGATCTATTCATTTTTACTGTCCAAAAACTTGAGAAATACCCAAGCATGGTCTTCAACCATATCTCGATATTGAACAGCCATCCAAAGTATAAACTCTTTCACCACCAAAAAAAAATGAAACTTTAATTTTCGAATTGAAGCCCTAATTTTTGAATTAGGGTTTTTTTTTTTTTTTTCACCAACTCAATTTTTTTCACCAACTCAATTAAGGATACTAATTGAAACAGAGAGAGAGAAAGAGAGACCTTCGTGGTGGGGCAACATCGAACTGCCTAGAAGTCGGTGGTGATGGCGTTCGCCGGCGATGGGGAGCGCTGGGTTGGGTTCTTGTGGTGGAGGTCGGAAGTGTGGTCGCCGGTGGAGGTGGTAAGCGTCGTTGGCGGTGGCTGGAGCCCCCCTCTCTCTGATCGGTGGTGGTGCACTGGTGGCAATCGCCCCTCTCTCTCCTCTGAAATTTTTGAGCTTCAAATTGGGGAGGGAAGGGAAGGGAAAGAGGAAACCAGGAAAGCGCGAGGGTTTTTTTTTTAAATAATCAAAACGACATCATTTTGATTTTGATGATGACGTCAGTAGTTGTGTGAGGTGTTGTGCGTCCATACGTTGTGTGTCTAGCATTTTTGTTTTTTCTTTTCCATGCCGGGAGCCTCGTCTTAACAGTGGGTTTAAACTTTTTATATAGGTATTGAAAACTTTAATCACACAAAGGCCCTTTGAACTTCATGAAATAACAAATGAATGATTTGATTTTGAATCATTTCGCATTTGAACCCCAAGTTTCTTGTATTTCCTGCTTTAATCCAAAATCTCAAACAACGAGCTCGAACAACCTATAAACAACAAAAGAACAAAATAAATATCAATTAACAAAAATAAATGACTAACAAATATAGTTTGGAGGGCCAAGATATATATATTTTGGCACTTATCAGACCCCCAACTTACACTTTACTAGTCCCGAACAAAGAAAATAAAATGCAACCAAGGAAAACAAATAAAAATAGATAGTTCTTTTAAACCCCCAGGCGGCTCCGGTAAGACGAGTGAAGTCTCATAAGGGTTTTCTGCAGTGATCACCCACAAAACACAATGAACCTTTTCACATAGAATCCAAAACTTGTCATACAACTCACTAGTCCATCAAGCAAAGTATGTGTAGCTACCACAAAGATATAAGAAGGCACAAATAGTTCCAAACGCCATCAAGTCAAGAAATAAACGATGGCACCTAAGCTTAGCATGTGTGTGTGACATGGGCATCAACCAAAAGTGTGCAATGACTAACCGCTCTCTCCGGACCGAGTCTCGACTTCAATCCTCACAGTGTCATACACTCACAACTAACATCACTCGAAACAAGGTGCATAGTTTGAACTCTCAAGTGTGCGGTTAGAAGTTATATAAATGAAATCAAAATACGCGCACACTATGACACGAAAAGAATGCTTTATAAAGTGGACACATGGTCTCATGAATAAAATATCAAGTATTGGAACTCTCCCCCACATCTATCAATCCACTTCCCATCACCCCTAGGATCAAATAGGACTTTAATTTTGGTTGTAACATTGGATAATTGAAAGTGTGTAAAGGCTAGGGTAAAACATCACGTGTCTGAGAATAGGCAAACAACTTGGGGCTAATTTAATAATGTGTGCCCATTTTTATCGATCAAGTTTCCAATAAAACTATTATCGCCGATCAAAAAAAAAACAGAGAGCTTTGATACTGTCTGTTTTCGTTCACAAAGATGAATGAATAGTCGTGCTAGGTTTCCAAAATCACCTCATCTCACAAAATCACCCACTTCCTTTATCCTTATTTTGGAGGACTGGCCCATAGTCTCGGCTTGTGACATTAGGCCGAACCAAATCTTGGAGAAGCCCAAGTACTCACTTGCATTATCCCAATGGTCCTCCACGATACATTAACAGCCCCTTTGCCTGCCTAGGTGAGAAAGGAAAAGAAATGGGAGTGGCCTCCCTCATTAGTAAGAGAAGAAAAGAAAGGGGTGTGGTTTTTCAGCAACCCATCCAAATACACGTGAAAAATCAAACTCTCACACTCATCTCCTACAACTGGTCTCTTCTTCAGCGACTCTCCGGCAACGTGAAAATCTCCTCTCTTTTCTCCGGCGACTGCATAGCCACTGTCTGACGACGAAAAGACACCATCGTAGCCCGCACGTGTTGCCGGAAGTTGAGTGAGTGAGATCTACTCTCACCACGCTCCCCACTTGCTTCTCTCTTCTCCTTTTTCACAGAATCGCGCTAAAAGTGGTGAGAAATAAAAACAGGCTTGGAGTTTCTATTATGCACTTGGTTTTGCTCCTTTCATTCTGACATGCTACTATTTGTGCTGTCTTAGTTCCAATTGCCTTGTTCTCTTCTCTTTTCAAAAAAATCTGCCTAGATTCTTCTTAGATTCCACCTACTTCTAACATTTCTTTCTCTATCTCTCTTCACTTATTACCCCTACTATTTTTCAAATAACAAACCAAACACAGCGGTATTTGAGTATTGTTTCTACTGTTGAGGATATTTGATCCTTAGTTGTTATATGTTGTACTGCTTTGGCTCTCTATGCTTAGTGTAGCTGGTCTTCTTTATTTATGTTTCCGGCCTACTTCTTTATTTTTGTTTCCGGCCTACTGTTTTTGGCCGTTTTCTTTTCCATGTTTCTGTCTTCCAATGCTTTATTGGAAGTTTCCTCTTTTTCTCTATCTCATGGTTTAGGTTTTTTTGTTTTTTTTGGATGTACCCTTATCGATCAAGTTTCCAATAAAACTATTTTCGCCGATCAAAAAAAAAGAAAAGAGAGCGCTTTGATACGGTCTGTTTTCGTTCGCAAAGATGAATGAATAGTCGCACGTGCTAGGTTTCCAATCACCCATCTCACAAAATGAGCCACTTCCTTTATCCTTATTTTGGAGGAGTACTGGCCCATAGTCTCGGCTTCTGACATTAGGCCGAACCAAATCTTGGAGAAGCCCAAGTACTCACTCGCATTAACAGCCCCTTTGCGTGAGAAAGGAAAAGAAAGAAGAGTGGTCTTCCTTATAAGTGAGAGAAGAAAAGAAAAGAGTATGGTTTCTCACCAATCCATCCAAATACACGTGAAATCAAACTCTCACTCCCATCTCTGGCGACTAGTCTCTTCTCCGGAGACTCTCCAGTGACCTAGAACTCTCCTCTCTCTTCTCCAACGATCGCACAGCCACTGGTCTGAAGACGAAAAGATGCCGTTTTAGCCTGCACACGCTGCCAGAAGTTGAGCGAGCGAGATCTACTCTCACCACGCTCCCGGCCACTTGCCTCTCTCTTCTCCTTTCTCACGGAATCGAACCAAAAGTGGCGAGAAACATAAACGGGCTTTGAGGGGGCTCTCATCTCCCACCCTTCCTTACCCTCTCTCGCCATGTGGATCATCCAAACGGAGGAGAGATTGAGTTCTCCCTCCTTCCTCTTTCTTTTCTCCCGAAATCGCTCAATCCAAACGAGCTATAACTAATCCTTGTTTTTATACGAGTAATTATTTAGTGCTCCGCATCGTCACCTGGTGCTCCAGTGGCCTTTTCCATATGTGGTGGAAAAGGGCTCTCGACAGTGCTCCAGGAGCAAATAATAATTTCTCTGTTTTTACCTTTTCCAATTTTTCTTAAGTTAAAAAAGAACAAGTAGTGTTTACTCCATTTTAAATCAACTCTCTCTCTCTCTCTCTCTCTCTCTCTCTCTCTCTCTCTCTCTCCTTTGGATACTTGTTGATCATAATAAGACAATCTCTTTTTTTTTCCCGAAAACAATGAGACTAATGCCCGGCTTATTTCGGGAAACTCACTCTTACTATGAGTTTTCGGATGGTTAATTAAAGTGTTCTTGCCCTGGAGTGAAAATATTTAGAAAGAGAGAGGGGAAAAATAGTAGGGATTAGGAGAGAGAAAATATGCATGCAAGATTTGTGAATCTCAATTAACTACCCATTTTATATATATACATATATAAAGAAAAAGAGATTTTCAATTAAGGACCAGAGACTTTCTCTTAGATATTAGTTTCACAGAGAAAACCCAATAATCAGATAATTCTCTCCTCCATTGCATCCTCGATCCCCAACAAGCACAATAACAATTTACGAAGCTTCCCTTGAACTTCTTCGTCTTCTTCCATTAACCAAATAAGAACAGCTTCATTTCGATCTTGCGTTTTCGATCAACACGTACTCCAGGTAGTAATATTCGTATTTTCTTATCAGAAAAATTAAGAACAAGAAATTAAGGGGAAAAAAAAAACAGTACCGTATTGCGCATAAAATATGTGAGTTATTTGACTAATAATGCAACTTATACGATTAAGGTTCAGGACCACCCCAAATGCGAAAACAAGAATTAGAGAGATTATTGTTGGCAGGGATGAAGTCAGGAAGGGACCAGCATGGGTGGTCGCCCTTGCAAGAAGAAAAAAAATACTACTATTATATGTAAAAAAAATAAATTCCTATGAAAGTGTATAGGCTCGCCCCTGTATATATAGGCTCGCCCCTGCGTAATGAAATTCCTGACTCTGTCCATGATTGTTGGTGGGAGATTTTCGCATAATAGGCACATAATTTTATTCAATCCGCTAAGAAAACAACTGATTATCTCACAAACTCATTTAGTAGGTTTAAATTATAGAGCAATCTTAACTCCAAGGGTTTGACCAAGTCGGAGTGAGAAAACAACTAAAGAGCTTTGCCTCTCAGATGTCTTAAGTTGAATCCTACCAAGTTAGGCCAAACATTTCAAACCTCAGGCCCTTTAGAGGTTTTCCCAATTTCAGGATTCTGAAATTAGTCGAAATGCATGTAAGTTGATCCGGACATTCAGTTAAATATAAAAAAAATATATAACAATACATCCGCTTACATACATGTATATAGTAACAGTTTTTTGGTGCAAAGAAGGCCATATATTGAAGGCAACCCCTTATTTCAGACACCTCATATATAGTTTCATGCGCTACTCTGAATGTTCATTTTGGATCTATGAGAATAATGAGTATGTTCCTTGATCAATGGCGCCATACAATTCCTAGCAAACCTAGATGCTATTTCAACAATCTACCCACATGCTTCCTATAACAAAGATGTGTGCACGTGTGTGTGTGTTTTAGAGAGAGAGAGAGAGAGAGAGAGAGAGAGAACCTTGTAGGACTGTGGAAGACCTATCCCCGATCTAGCAAAAACGTCTGTTTGGATACGTGGAAAAGAGAGTGATTTGTCACCGCTAATGCTAATGAATGGTGGGGTTGATCTCCGAATAAGTCAGTTTATTGAGTCGGGACTTCTTTTTAATTTTTTTTAAAGGTGGTGATGTTAGAACCATGATGGTTATAACCAGTGAGTACTGAAGGCGATGGAGCACTTCAGGCGAAAATAGACAAGTCAAAATATTTCCTAATCATATATCAACAAAAGCCTAGCATGAGGAGGGAGAAAGAAGAATGTAGCCAAAGACAACTTGCCAACTTCTTCTTCTTTTGATCTCCCAAGGGAGTAACGGGACAACGTCGTCGTTGGCAAGTCATCCTTGGCTGCACTCTGCTTTCTAACCCTATACGCAAGGCCCATTGTGTGAGATCTATATGTTCCAAAAGCAATAGAAAGTTGATTACCTCTATCTAGCCAGAAGCTTCAATATGAGGAGGGAGAGAGAGAGAGAGAGAGAGAGAGAGAGAGAGAGAGAGAGAGAGAGAGGCAGGCAACAACCGTAAGGCGCTGCTGTTGGAGATAAGCAAAATTGGAAGAAATATTATCTTCAACCTAGGTGGATGAGGACAGCTTCTAGATTTAAAAAATGAACAACTCTAGCCCAACAGGGCCTTATGTACTAGAGCTTAATTAGTGTACGACCTAATGTACTACTTATACAGTTATACTAATATATACAGTCAAAAGTCAGCGACATGTGATCTGAATTAGGTGAAAACTATAATTAGTAGATCTTCTAGATCTTCAGCTGATTTAAATTAGTATTTATATCTCATTATGAGCACTTGACAGTCCATTGGTTGGCTTATTCGGAGGCAGATACTATTATTAATCTAGTGGTCCGCGTAGGGTTGGAAATGAACCAAATAGTTGGAAAACAATAAGCTGAGGTGGATTAGAATTATTCAAGCTTTCAGTTAGCCGTAACTTGGCTCGTGTGGATAGACTCATTTTATAGTCAAACCGCGCGAGGTTGATTTCTCAAATTCTAATTAATTAAATGGGGTCGATTCAAGATCTAGCTCACTGAATTTAAATGACCCGATCGAACTCGAATATTGTAAAGCTCGATCAACTCAGCTCGTTTACTCTCCTGGGTGCGTCTATGTGCAAGACATGCATGTATACTGTCATAAATACTAACATTTATCTCTACAATCGAATTTTTGTACACATTTTTTCCTAGGACTCTAAAGTCAACAATTGAGCAAAATCTCCGGTGTTGTTAAAGATTTTTCTAGATTAAAGTCCAACATACTTGCGAGTTAAGAAATAATTTCCTTACTGACTGATGGTCCACTCGAGTACACGCATAGATGTACAGAGAGAGAGAGAGAGAGAGAGAGAGAGAGAGAGAGAGAGAGAGAGAGCTAAAAAAATAAGGCTCGGATCTTGGGAAGAGAGAGAGAAAGAGAGAGATAAAAAATAAGGCTCCGATCTTGGGAAGTGAGGGACTCGGGAATCAAGGCTAACGGTGTTTCCTGCTGCTAGATTTAGCACTCAATGCAATGCAAAATGTTACTACTACTAGTACTTCAGATTCTTTCCTTGTTTTCCTCAATGAAGCCCACCCATGTTCCTTGAATTGCCCAAACCAACCAACCAAGAGATTCTACTCTCTCTCTCTCTCTCTGTCTAAGAACTATCGTAAAAGAAAACAAAATTAGGGACTCACTAGAAGAAATCAAAATACTACACTAACTCTCAGCCTATTATCTGCACCTAATCTGCAAATGTGTCATATGTGGTCTGTCGTTGTGATGCCATTTTGTATACTCATCTCGTTGTAACTCTTTGTATCCTGTTGTATTACTTTGATTATTAGTAAAAATCTTTTCTTTCACTGTTTAAAAAAAAATAAAAATAACCAAAAGGTGGCCCAAAAAATAAATAAAGATTACCTTAAGCCTGAGTGAAATGCAAACTGAGAATTGAAAATAGAATTCACAAAGTCAAAGTAGAGAGTAGAGAATTCACAAGGTCAAAGCAGAAAGTAGAGAATTCACAAAGTAGAATATATATTAATTAGGGAAAGAATTAATTCTATGTACTGATTACCTTTTTTGGTTCGAGTTGTCTAGGGAAATGTCATATATCTTGGGAAAACGTCGAGGCTTTGAGTTTTATATACTGTATAGTAGCTATTGAATAGCACTATTAATCTCAAAGGCGCACAATTATATGAGGAATGGTGGTAGATGGACGAGTGGTAAATGCTGAGATTTCGTCTTCACCACATGGTGAACTTCTTGCTATTAGGACAGCGAGTGGAATGGTCAAGGCTTTGGGCATTCGAGGGGCTCTCATTGAATCGGACAACCAAATGGCCATCAAATTAAGTGTTTCTGAGTTGGTTCCCCCTTGGGAGGTCATGGCAGTGGTTTCAGATATCAAGCAACTTTGCCAAGAAGGAGGGATTAAATGTGCTTGGATCAAGAGGGATGCAAATGGGCTGGCTCATGAGGTGGCTTCTAAAGCTTTGAGGGGTTCTTTACCTGTTAATTGGGTGTCCTCCCCTTTCCCTAGTATCTTTGTTGTTTTATCTAGAGATATCTCTCTTGCTTTGTAGTCTGTTTTGGGCGATTTTGATTATAAAAAAAAAAATGAGGGTTCTTTTTGTATATATATTTAGGCCTCGCAGAGGATAATTTCCACCAAGGCCAGCTCAGAGTTTTTTTTTTTCCTCGACAAACAAAACATTTTTATAAATCTCGAAAAAGGTTACATCGAGGGGGAGACGAAGATAAGCAAACCTTGCTCATCCACAAAACAACAAACATAAAAACAAAAACACAACATCCAGCCGGAGGTTGGATGTAGCGCACCTCAAATCCACAGTTAGAGTTTCAGCTTACGAATTCCTCCTAGAAAACTCATAAAATCCTCCACCGAATACACCTTGATTTCGAACTTCGCCTTTATCCACATAGCCACCCTAGCTTTGATTAGGTCCCCTACCTCACTAGCTGACTTTGAAACATTGTTAAAGATAAGGTCATTCCTACCAAGCCACAGAGACCATAGTGTAGCATTGAAAGTCACCTCCCACAAGTGACTTTCGGGTACCAAATGCGAAACATTTTAAGTGGGGGCCCCTATTATCACTCACAAATAAAGTATACAAGTACAAAAAGATTACATACAAATATATTACTTCAACATAACGATTCTTATATTTTCACCGCAGAAGTAGTAATTAAACTCTCATGCATAAGATTAAAAAAAAAACTCTCATACTCATTCTAAATGCATAATATAGACAAGAATAGAAAATTTGCGGGTCCTCGAAAATGCAAAAAAAATGGGGCTCGATGCGGCAGCATCCTTGGCATATGCCTTAAGCCAGCCCTCACCAACATCAATCACATTTTTACAGCTTATCGATCCGTTATCGGCTGCATCTCTGGTTAATTGCTGCAGAATACAAGATAGTATATATTATAGTTGCTTTGTGCTCTCTAATGTACTGTGTACAAAAATATATTATTTTAAGTTTTTGTTTTGCAGACTAGACAATCTTCTTGAGACAGATGTAATATTTCATATTTGTGGAAATACGGCGAATAACTTGAATACAAGATATAGATCAAAGTTTGATCCGCAACACGTCAATATCATGAGGCTCCACAGTCACTAGTACTCCATAGCAGTTATGTTGCATGAAGTGTCTAAGTGTTAACGGAATTTGCTCATCGATATGAGGCAAACCAGAATCCTACTCTCATTAATTCTAGTACCTCCCGTTGGAACCGCAGTGGTCGAAGCAAGACTAGCAACTCCCTCTATCTCTCTCTCTCAGCTTCAAATTTGGTGTCATTTTTTAATTTGTTTGAAAATTTTGCTAGCCCTTATTGATGTCGAGCAACTAGCGACAAAAAGTTTGAATGTTTTTGTAAGTTTTATTCTTAATAGGGTTAGATAATTAACACCTTACGT
>BPLS01024619.1:0-14004 GCA_019656275.1 Rhododendron kiyosumense | reverse complement strand
CGTGTGTTGAAAATCCCAACCTTGAATAAGTATCACCCATAGGTTTCGAGAGGAATCAAGAATAATGATTGAGAATGAGGCAACGGAATTATTTGACATAGTCTCCCACGTACGTAAGTGTGTTAAAATCCCAACGTTGAGAGCCCGTTTCAGAACACCTTCTTAAAAAACTAAGTACTTTTTTCATATTTTCAAAACTCAAAAATAATGTAAATGAAAAATAATTTTTCATAATTTTTTTTGCACTGTATTAAATATCTCAACGAGATCTTTCAAACAATATACATATTACATATTTTTATATTTCAATAAGCCCATCATTTTTTAACTTGAAATTACCTTCTTAAAAAATAAATACTTATTTAATATTCCGGAACGGGGCCTGAATCAAGAGGAATCAATAATGATTGAGAATGACGCAACGGAATTAGTATTTGACATGGTCTTCCGCATACGTAAGTGTGTTGAAATCTCAACCTTGAATCACGAGGAATCAAGAATGATTGAGAATGACGCAACTGAATTAGTATTTGACATGGTCTCCTGCTTACATAAGTGGGTTGAAATCCTAACCTTGAATCACCCAGAGGTCAAGAGGAATCAACAATATTGATTGAGAATGACAAGTGTGTTGCAATTCCAACCTTAAATCACCAGGCCAGTTTCCAGAGGAATCAAGAATGATTGAGAATGACGCAACAAAATTTACAAAAGAATAGTTAGCATACTATTCCAAAAGAGATAGGCACTCAAATCCATAAGTAGTCTTGAATCCACAAGAAAGAGAAAACTTTGAGGCTCAGTTTGGATGGCAAGAAATCTTGAGGAAGGTAAATCTAACACCATACTTCTATGATTCCGACATTTGGAAGGAACAAAAATAGAAATGTGATGTCACACTCCCAAAATTCTCATATTTGGGAGAGACAAGAATGGATTCGGGGAGCCTATGGTGAGCTCCCTCACCACAGGGTTGTAGTTAGTTAAAACTATGTCGTTTTGATTAATAAGCTACACCCCTTAAACTCTAACATAAGCTCTGCAAAGTAGGGGATAATAATTCCTAAATATTGCTGTAAAAGGAACGAGCCCTAATCAAATCGAACTATTCACTCCCCATGCTAATCAATGGCTCCCTAGTCGGCAGTCCCCAACAACTACTTCCTCACCACCACCGGCGTCATCGTCGATCTATTCCCTCCGGTGTCTCCCATCTCCCCACTTTCATCACCCAGAACCGCCACCGATTCATCCCGACTGGCGTCTCCAATAGATATGAACTTCTTAGAAACAATCAAGAGCGGATTGGTAAAGTTTTGGGAAGAAAAGCAATTGGCTAAGCTAGAACAGAGATTGAGAGGCTTCATGTTGGATAATGCTAGAGAACATAAACTAATATGGATTTGGGAATTAAAATTGTTGACAAATATGTGCATGATAATTTGTTGAAAATTATATGCATTACCATTTGTTATTTTGATGATTATATTGATGAAGTTTTTATCTTTTGGCAAAAGAAAAGCTTTTATCGCAAAGTCCTTTTTCGGACAAATTTGTTTCTTTGCCTTAAAACATAACATAATGTAGACACCCTATTCTGAACCATCCGGAACAGCACGTTCGCGGTCTTTCTTTTCCCCAATGATGATTAAACGGTTGAAAACTCCCCGGGGTCGATGGAAGGTTGTGGGCTTTGAGCGTTGGACCCTCCTCTTTCAAACCATTTCAAAGCCTCTTCAAACCCTTTCAAATCCAGAGCCAAATAAGCCTCAGCAAAGCCATACCTGGCTTACGCCACCTCTTCTTTGGCGTGCGCCGGGAATTCGCCACGTGTCGGACATCGACCGTTGACTGAGCTTGACCTGGCGCACGGCGGCTTAAAGGTGGCGTACGGAGGGTCAAGGCCGGTCCAATCACCGCTTTTCTGTCACGTGCTTGAAATTTTGTAACTACCACAGTACACTGCAGAGCCCCCCTGATCATTCCTCTGCAGGCCCGTCCCCCTCTCTCTCCTACACACCCCATCAAGGCAAGTCCCATGCATTAAATGCATGGGAGGCTACTCCCTTAACCCAACCAGCCCTTAACCCTACTGGCCAGGCCTGGTCTCAATTCTCCCTCCTCCATAAATACCCCCCCTTGCATTCATTTGCAAGGGGTTAGCCACATTAAACTCTCCAAGTCCTTTCCTCTCCCCTCTTCTTGCTCTCACTCTCCCATTAAAGAGTAAGAGCCAAACCTGCATACTCCTCTCCACTAATCAGTAACTACACACCACCCCCCATCTCCAACCTCCAAAGCTCAACCATCTTCCTCATCTCTAGTGCAAAAAGGTATACCACCTTTGCACTACTTTCTGTTTTCAACCCCTGAGGGGACCCAGAAGGGTTCTGGCTAGTAACTAATACTAGTCCAGACCTCTTTCTGGTGAAATAAATCGGTTGCAGAGGGTTATCCATGGCGCACGCCAGCCTCAACAAGCCGTACGCCACCTGTGGTAGTACGAGCACGGTTGGCGTGGGGATCATGGAGTGTCCATTATGTCTTCATTTCCTTCATGTCATCACCATAGCATGTTAATAACCAGCTTGTTGTTTTCTGTACTTTAGAACTTTTAATGTAGCTTTCAATACTTGTACTGTCTCTGCTTTTTTTTTAAAGGCCTCTGGGTTACTTCTGGTCATGCTCCAGAGCCCAGATGGTGTAAAGCCAGACCCTGACTAGCTAGCAAGCCTGGCGTACGGCCCACGTAGGGTGGCGTACGGCACGTTTGGTGCAAGCCAGTGCTCGGCCCTTACATCATGCTTCCATCTGGGCCTCTTGTTTCTTCCCCACTCTGTTTATGGGGTTTGTTGCGCCTTTTCTTGGCTCTTAGCCATTCCCTCTCGCCCATCTGCCTGTAATATGTACTTAAACTCATATACTGAACTGCTTGGTTTGCCCTGGGTGTGCACTGGTCCATTCCAGAGCCCAGAGGATTGAAGAGCAAGAGCCGTGAGAGATCAGAGCGGTAGTGTACGCCAGCCTAAAGGTGGCGTGCGCATGGTATGTTGGCGTGCCATGATTCTGTCGTGGCGTGCCAGCATGTCACCTGCCCACGCACCCAACGGGCAGCGTACATCATCTCCTGGAACTCCTCTCAGTGCTTGTTCTCAATCTATGTTATTCCATTTAAAATTCAATTCAAGCAAATCATCATCCATAAACATTTTTGTCACATAACTGCAAGCTGTTACAGTATTGATCCCCATTAACTGTTCCCCCGCCCTAACTGGCTAAAAAATGATTAAATGAGAGAAAAGTGCAAACGTTTTACAAAATGCCCGAGTAGAGACCGATCTCCGGATTGGGCGAGAGGGGGTGCCATAAAACCCTTCCCTTCTCGTAACCTGGCTCCCGAACCTCAGATATCGAAGGTGACGACGGACCAGTCTATGCCTTTTCAAATCAAATCAAACCCTTTTTCAAATCAAAGCAAAACGTAGCAGTCGTTCTCGAGTTCGGTTCCTTGGGTGCCTCACCGCCAAAACCCGAGTGGCGACTCTGAATCGAAGCGTTTCGCCGCGCCGTATTTTCCAAAGAGGGCCGCAAACCAAAATCGTGCGATTTTCGGGGCGCGTGCCCACAGTGGCGACTCTGCTGGGGACCATTACATTGATCCATATTTGGCGATTAATACATGAGAGAACAATTTTCAAAAGCTTGTCGAAACAGTACGCTTCGCGGTGCTGAAGAACGGAATGGTAACGTAACAGGATCTCAGCATCCGACCAATCCGAACTGGGGCTTTTACCATTGTTCACTTGTGTAGTTTTCTCCAAGTATGGATTAATGGAAGTGAGCCAAACTCAAAAGGCATTTTCGAAACCTTGCATTTCTCTTTCTCTCAAATCATTCTTCGGCGCTTTCTCCATTTGCATCGATGTTGGATAAGCCCCGTTGAGGTGTTTTGGGTAACCGGCACAGTTTACTGGAGCCCGGGGTCCTCGAATGCCCAACAACCTTGGACGATGATGAGTCGTATTACCGTTCGACCATCGCTTTGCTGCACGCATTGCAATGGGAGGTATACCGCGGCTTTAGTCAGAGGAACCCCCTTAAGCCAAAACCGGCCTCTACATGCGTACAAAGCACTAGAACCTTTCAACCTAAGACAGGAACCTACAGGGTAGGATTACTTGCATCTAACCCCCATAAACTGTCTATGTGTTACTGCTTTCCCTATCGCATGCCTGTACATACATACATTCCGTTTTTGCGTAGGAGCATGTTAGGGCGGCTTTTAGGTCTGTCTCGAGTTCGTCTCGTGACTGTTAGGACCCTGCCATGGACCGATGAAGAGTCGTGCATCTCGATGTTGCACGCTGTCAATTTTCAAAAATCCTTGGGTCAGCGAGACTTTAGGAAATCAGGACTGTTTAAGTCTTTCCTCTAAACCTGGTCGAAGTTTCAAACAGAAAACTAGGAACAGCGAAGAGAATGTCGTGATACCCACACCATCCCGGTTAAAGTGCTAATCACTTACACCATCAAGGCTCCGGCACAGTGCTGCTTACGCCACTTCGGTTATGGTATCACGCCATCTGCACCGAGTTGTTCCGACCTCCAAAGTTGAAGCTTCGAAAAGGGAGCAGTCAAAAGGCTTAGGCTGTCTTGACATCTTTTAGTATCCGTCGATTCAAAATAAGGATACACTGTCGAAAAGAAATCCGAGGACTCTATGGCAGCGTCCTAACAGCATGAGTCTGGACTCCCTCTAGGTGTTAGAGTCTAGGAGGACACCGACGACGTTGGCACGCCCATTTCTTTCAAAATAAACTATTGCAGGCTATCATTGAGCTCGTCTATTTTGCTGTTTAGCTGAGCTATGGGGAGCTTCGAAATCAAGAGCCAAACCTTCTTGGGAACGTCCGTCGGGTCTGCTTGAGGGTCTGTTTTGGGGTTTGCTTTTCTGCTCGTCACAACGGAAGCTCAGTTCTGCACTCTGTCAAGGGAGGATTCGCCGCCGACCACTCCGCACGAATCTCCTCCATCCTCTCCATCTCCTCCTGCAACTCCGAAACTGGTCAAAACCGAAATCCTAGACATGGCCGACGTTCCACCTCCGAATCTCACCACAATTCTAGCCGATCTCCAGCACAATCTCGCCATCATGCAACAAAGGGCCGACCAGGCTGACACTGCTATGACCAATCTACAAGCTCTCATCAACGAGAGGCTGCCAGCTGCAAGAATAGAGGGTGAAGGGCGAGAGCGCGAAGGCCCCGCCGGGGAGGACATTCCGGCCGAACAGCCTGCTGCAAATCCCGAAATGGCTGCTCTAATTGCCAAGATGGCCAAACTAGAAGAGTCAGTGGCCAAGTCAGAAAGAATCAGCGCCGGAGGGTTAGACATGGACCGTCTCTGCCCTTTTCCAAATGCACGGCTCCCGGAGAGGTTCAAGATGCCCGATTTTGCAAAATTCGACGGGACGGGCGACCCGAAAACTCACTTGCTAGCTTACCATGGTGCAATGAAACTACATGGAGTCGAGGAGGAAGCAATGTCCCAACTGTTCCCTCAGACTTTGGCTGGCCCAGCTTTCCAGTGGTTTCTATCCCTCGATGTCTCCAAACGCAAAACTTGGGAGGACATAGGCGCAGCCTTCTTCACCCAGTACAACTACAACTCCCAACTGCAGATGACCACCCGAGAGTTGGAGTCCACCAAAATGACTACAAAAATCGAATTTGGGTTCGTCTCGCCGATACCAAGACAACGCACCAAACCACGTCCAAGACAGAGTTGAAAACGAGTCCGAAAATCACCGTCGGTGTCTTTCTCCAGCTTACAGCAGAAAGGGAAAAAAAAAAAAGAGGAAGAAAGCTCACGAGCCCCCACACCGAGGCTTACAAAAGACAATTATGACGAGAAAATGACGCCCAAGACGTGTTTTAATAATTAATATTCGTCAAAGAAATATTGAGAATATTTGTTAATTTTGAAAATGTCCTTGACAGATATTAATAATCAAAACACGTCATTAGCCGTCATTTTTCCATCAAGGTAACCACGACGGTGGAGAATCAAACCAAAGACAATACCCCATACCAAATATACCTCTGCTCACCAACAACTGAGCAATTATATTGCAAGACCTACTGGCAGAGGAAAAAGGACAAACTTGGAAACTTCTACTCAAGGCCCGGACATCATGAATAATAACCCCAACTCCTGACTAGTCACAATCTGCCGTCATATTGATCACAGCTTGAGTATCACTCTCCACTCCGATTGATCCTAATACCAACTGGCTCCCCAGCAAAATCCCTCTTCGGATTGCCATGGCTTCTACCACTGCAGGGCTAACACACCACGACAGCTTTCCCATAATAGCACCAACAAAGCTCCCCCTCTATCTCGAATCAAGGCACCGAAACTGCCTTTTCCCAAATTCCTTCTTCCACGCACCAGCTACATTAATCTTGAAGGACCCCTAATTAAAAGTTTCTTATTAGTGATGATCAGGCAGTCTCGGTTAATTCTTTTTTCTTACTAATTCTTTTTAAACTTTCACTTTGGGGTCAAAATCGATGGCATAGCAATTGAATCAAATAAAATGTTGCTTGGAACTATGTTTAGGCAAAATACTACGTAAACGCTTAGGTCCTAAGAAACAGTTACGTAACTGTTGATAGGTCCTAAGAAACAAATACTATGTTTAGGTAAAATGTTGCTTGGACCATCGATGGCGGTCATTGCGCAAAGCCTCCGTCACTGTTGATAGGGCTTGTTCAAACACTTGCTCTCCTCGATCTAATTGAAGACCCAACCTTGCTAGATTATGAGTCCAACCATTAGCCTCTTTCCAAACAAAGCTTAACTCGCACGTCCAAAAAGACTAGTGCTATGGACACAGGTTTTTGGACACAGATATTCCGTACATGTATAGGGTTCACGTGCATCGACGACTCCGGATATATAAATGTATGGATATTTGTGTCTAAAACATATATTTCCATTTCAAAAAAATCCTAGTACTATGATCTCCACTTTGGGACTCCTATTACATTATAGAACCTTGTCGGGGTGATATTTAGCCGAGACAGCCAATAAAATGATTCTGTTGAGTAATTTTTCATTTGGAATTGCAATAAGTTATTCAGTAAATGGATGAAACTATATATAATAATGGACAACCCTGAAATCATCTGATTTTACTAACTCCCACCAAAGTTTTTAAAGAAAATTTTAAAATCAGCCCAATGGACTGACAATACCTTATTTTTCGTCAACTTTAATTTGTTCCAAGATTCTATTTTTGAATACCAATTTGATGATGTGGTTGGTTTATTTTATAGGCACATCAAGTTATACAATCTCTGCTGAACGAATGCTTAGACTTACATTTCACATCATGCTACAATAGAAAGTCTACGCCCACCACTCACCTTTTACTGCTTCCTCCACTGCTCCCAATTTTAACATCTAAAAGTGTGTTTTGGATGGTTCGAATTAAAAAAAAAAATTTAAATTCAAACTATTGATAACCGAGATGGACGGTGAGATATTGAGCGGTGAATATTGTCTACAATCTTTATTTTTTGTTGATATATGACACTTGCTTGTTAAAATTTTTTTCCTTCTATCAAAAAATACGCACACAAAACGTCATCACAAAAAGAAAGAATGGAAGACACAGAAGGCATGTAATTGTCCTGTGGCTGACCAACCTCACTCACTCACTCACTCACTCTAGCAGTTACAAAAAGTCTCACACGTGTTTGGACGAGTAACATGAGACAGTAAGCCGACTCTCACGAAAGCCAAACGTTCTAAACTTTGTTTCCACTGAGATTTGCTCGATCACCAATTTTAAGGCCCTTGGGTTTAATCGATGTGAGCGCAAGCTGTGCCAGCCCTGATGTTTGGGTTGCCAAAGCCCGACCCCAAATTTGGTTGCTTAGTTACTATTAAGTCAACAAGAAATAAAAACATAAAAGGCAAGATAAATAAAATCAATGTTACATTAGATTTACATTTTTTTTTGTTGCCTCGTGGTGGGGGTTACCCAAACCGGAGGTCTTGAGGGGCTTATTTCGGGGGCCGGCTCTAAGCGCAAGCTGGCTAGCCCGCCCGCCCACACTAGCTTGTGAGCTCTATGATCGGTCGCTAAGGCTAAGACTTCTCTTTCTCTCCGGTGGCTTACCGCAAACACACTGGCACTCGTACCCATATATGCTGCTAAAACAAGAAAACAAGCCACTAGTCCCATCATCGGTTTTCCTTTTTACGTGTTGGCCAGTCGATCTGAAGCTAGAACTCGCGAACCCACCCCCTCGATCATAGAGAGCCGGAAGCTCCGTCCTCCACCTCTCGAGCTTCGACTGCAGCCCTTCCATGCTTTCGTCTATGCTCCATCCCTCCAACACTGAGCTGTGGTTGTCGTCGAACGGGTATCTTCCCGTTTCCTTTTCCCTCCCCCTCGCCATCCCTGCCGCCGCCACCTCGGATGGCGAGGGACCCACTTCCGACTCAGACCAAAACGAATATTGAGGTTTCGGAGGAGCCCGATACATGTATTTGCCACTCGCTATAGACGACCCTTTTGGGCCCCCAAACTCAACCCCATTGGGCTTTGAGTTGGGCTTCTCCATCACCGGCCCAATCGAAGGACGTTTTGTTAGGGCCTTGTCTTGAGGCTTTACTTGGGCCTGGTTGTTATAAATTTTTGGGTCATTGGGTACCTTTTCTTTGGGTGGATCCAAACTAGGAGGCTTTTCCATTTTGGCATTTTCAAAACTACAAATTAGATTGACCAATGAGCTTCCCTTTCCTTTTCGGCCTTTCTCGTTTGGTTTTTTTATGAGTTCTGCACCACTAATCACAGAACTTGCCTTCCCTTTCTTGCTCTTCCCGTTTGGCACAATATTGGAGAAATCTGATGAATCACTAACCCGTGAACTAGCCTTCTTACAAGGCCCTTTCTTCTGTGCCATCCCAACAATGGAGCCATGGGTAGCTGAGAGATCATCAAAAGTGGTGACGCTTTCCGTTCGCTCGCTCCGCCAGCGACGCAACATAAGGGGTAGATCATTGGTGTCATGATTATTATCTTGGTGTTGGTGTTGTGGATTCTCTTGTCCCATCAAATCACGGTATCCTACAGCTGACCGGCTAAGTTGGGTATACAAAGGCATGCTCCTCATGGAGCTATCGAGCACAGCCACGCCAATGTTCAACAACCCCTGGGGACGACCCGATGGACGCCAGACTTGGAGCGCGGCAAAACGCATCCCAGAGTGGTGGTGGTGGTTCTGCTGGCGGTGGGGCCGAGTCGGAGGAGGAGGAGGAACGAGATTGCCGACAAGGACGCGCACTGTGCCCACGAGGGTGTCGCGGAACCAGCCAACGGCGTGGATCTCAATGGTGACGGCGGAGGTGTCGAGGCGGAGGAACTCCTCATCGACGCGGAACACGAACTTGTCGTTCCACGTCGGGTTGTTGTAGCCCTGGGTGTCCACGACGGTGGAGAGCTTGCGCTTCGGGTGGACCCAGGCGGTGGCGTAGGTTCGCATTTTCTTGGACACGAGCTCCAGGTCCTGGCCCGAGATGATGTTTATTTCTAGAAGCTGGAAGGGCTTGATTACGTTAGGCGTGGTGACGGGGACAGCGGCGGGACAATGCCCTTTCATGTGGACGACTTTCACGGCGACGGTTGCGGTGATGGCGGCGGTGGATGGTGGTTGTTCCCGCCGCCCGAGGATAGGACGACGAGGAAGCAAGATGGCATTGAGGAATGGCAATGGAGGGAGATGGGGAGGGATAAAGAAAATAGGACATGCGAAATTTGGATTGGGAAGCGAATACATAGGAGGCAGTTAATTTTGGAAGGTTTGGGTGTGAAGAGCCAATAGAGAGAGATGGGGTGTGCAGATGCATTCGCAAGGAATGCTCCGATTTTGGTGAGAGAGCGAGAGACATGGGGTGTGCAAATGCATTATCAAGGGATTCTCCGATTTCGGTGAGAGATATTGTCAAGGGATGCTCCGATTTCGGTGAGAGATTTAGTTGTATTACTAATTTCCTTTATGCGAATTTGGTTGGGGTGGTATACCCTTGAATTGTAAACACTTAATTATGTTTCTTAATGCATTTCCAGTTTTAAAAAAAAAGACTCGGTCCTCTTTTTCAAGCATTTTTTCCTTTTTCTCGGTCTTTATAGTCTTGTTATTTTCTGGATAAAGGATTAAGCATTTTCCGCACCATTTTATTAGATAATTCCCTCTGCAATTTGAAAAAATTATTGAAGTTAAATCAGGGTGCAAAATTTTTAAAGATCATACACGAACCTTTTTTTTTATTTGGTAAAGACCGCAAAATATTACTCCCGTTAGGCATGTCCACATGTCGGGTCGAGTTGGACCCACCCCGACTTTGGTCGGATTATTGAAATGTCCACTTGAGACCAACCAAAACTTTGGTCGGATACATTTCGACTGAATTGAGTTTCGGATTGGATTTGTCGAGTTCGGTCAGGTCGGCGGGTTGAGTAGAGTTCCTGATTTTGCAACAAAAGGAGAAGTCCCAAAGAGGATTAGTGAACTGTGAACCCATGGAGGAAACCCGAGGCCATATATAGTCACAAATTGCATCAAATCCCAAAAAACAAACTTTCAAAAAATGGAATGACTTCGGTGTTTTCGGTCATTTTGGGGACACCATAATATTTGGCATAACAAAATCATTATGAGCATAACCAAAACTCATTACAAACATAACAAAACTATAACAAGGCATAACAAACAGTTGGGTTTGATTATGCCTTGATTTTTTGGATATTCTTTAGTTATACCTTATTTGGATTTTGTTATGCTTATAATAAGTTTTAGTTATGTTTATAATAATGAAGTTATGCCAAAAATTACGGTGTCCCTAAAATGACCGGGAACACCATATCATCATTCAAAAAAAATACATATATAAAAAATCAATGAGAGAGAGACATATAACACTCACGGTCGATCGTCAGAGCCACGACACCCACGGCCACAGCTCTAGAGGGAGACTGAGTCGAGGTCTTTGAAAGAGAGAGGGGGGGAGAGGTGATTGATTTGGGGTGGGATAGGAAATGGGAGAGGGTTGGGTGGGGAGGAGGAGGGGAGTGAAATGCATAAATGGGTAGTAAATTAGGGTTTTTTACATTTCATACTTAGTCGGGTCGGGTTAGGAAATTATCAAGTGCATTCCACACCCGATCGACCACACAAAAAATCCAAAACCGACCGTTAAAAGGTGATCGAAACCGTTCGGTCAGGTCAGGTCGGATAGATGAGTATTGTACAAACCGAAGGCGTGTTTTCAAATCTCGCCTCCCAATGCTTTTTAATTTCCCTTCTTCAACGGTGAGTAGACAAGTGACACGTTTTCGTTGAATACAACACGTGGCATCATGTCTTTTGAGGATAGAAATGCTTTGACAAATTTAATAAATAAATAAACCCCATGCCATCTCATGCTATTGATAAGCCCGATCGATATGGGCCATACCTCATGTCCTCATTTTCCCAATATTCATCAAATGTAGGAGAAGATAATTACAAGAATTTTCTTAGCTACACAATAGAAGGTACACCCTTCTTCCCCTTGTTTATTGGTTTCTAGGGACTACGGGTTGGTGTTGTGTAATGAGGTACTGCATAATGTTACACACATTTGAACCGTCGGATCGTGCATCTTACTGCTCAGATCTCATTTCGGCAACCAACGATCGAGAGCAATTTATTGCCGAGATGAGATCCGAGCCGTCAGATCGTGCATCCGACGGCTCGGAGGTGCGCAGCACGTTACCGTGCACACCACTGCACAGCACCATCCCCCAATTCGGTTTCTAGACTCTCTTCAGTTTGTTTGAAAACTTATTTTCTCTTCCTTGGTGCCCTTGAAACTTTTTTCAATTTTTTTTTCTTTTTGAACCGCAAAGAAGAATTTTATTGATTCAAATTTTGTTTTGTAATATATATCTTAATCTTCTTCAATTCACTTCAGTGCGGTTCGGTTTCTCTTATTGAGATAGAGGAAGATTTTATTCAGAAAAATATTAAAACTTGACCAAAAATATTGGAAAAAAATTAAATATAATACTAACCTTTTTTGTGGCAAGACTTGCGAATTTCAAGGACCTGAGGGAAAAAGTTACATCTCCCATTCATATTCCAAATCCCTCAAACAGAAAGAGCTCTAGGCCCCTAGTATTTGGCATTGTTCTTTGTGGCAAGACTTTTTGTACATGATAGAGAAATGGAAGTATTTTTTTTTTTTAGGAAACAAATGGACCACCAAGAAAGAAAAAAGAAAAAAGAAAAAAATTAAAGCACCAAAAGGATCCTACAAGGAGATTTTTTTTTTTTTTTTGAAAAGTCAGTCGTACAAGGAGTTCACATGCATATATTGTGGATTTTGCTTTTTCAACTTTGCTTGTGAGTAGTTAAGTTGGATCTTGTGATCAATCGAAGATGGAGATCTATTGAGCTAAAATTCAGCCCCCACTTGCATAAAGATGGATTCATCACGTGGATCTTCCCGTCGGTGGAGGTTTCGGGTCTTTTTCTGTTCTTCTCCCTATGTTAGAGTTGTCCCCTTGCTATTGGTGGAGCTTTCGGGTGTTCATGAGATTGCGCCTTGAGCTGTTGGTTATGATTTTTGTGGTGCATCTCTTGGGAGGCTTACCCGCCCAAATGGTTGTCCATTTCTCTCCATGAGGATGAGAGTTTCTTTTAGTGTATCTGTTCTTCCTTTCAATCAATGGAGTTTCTATAATTTTTACAAAAAAAAAATTAGTTGAATTAAGAAACTGTAACGAGTTTATTTCATTTTCATTTAACTATAGTAGAGCATTTATTTGATGTTCTTTCTAAAAAAACCAAGACCGCGAAAAAAAAAAAACACCTCCCTTCGTTTGAAAGTTAACACATCATATGGTTGCTAAGGATTTTGAAAAATGTATACGTACAAACATAAATTTATCAGGGAAGTTCAATTAGGATATTGTCACACTTGTATGCATCTCAACTCTCAATTAATAGAGCGTGATTTCGTTTGAAATATAAGATTCTTAAAATGTTAAAACTATCCTCGTGAATTTTAACCTATTTTGTCTATGAATGATATCACCATAGTTCTATTCTTTAGGCTAGGGTAACCACTAAACACCCCTAAAACCGAAACAATTTTGTGTGTACAATACACACATGTATAGTTGCACTTACGTCCACATAATTTGTGGACTTCACTCACACGAGGTGTGTGATTTTAGAGTAGGCTTTGTTTGGTTTGAATTTTGAAAAAAAAATTTAAAGATAATGTAATGAGTGAAAAAATATAAATATAAATATGAGTAATAATTAGATAGAAAATATATTAAAAATCGTGCGCTAAAAAATGGATTGATTGATTCTATAGACCCAAAAAAGCGAGCAACAGTTGAGATGGAAATATTCCTTACGAAAATTCTGTTTGCACATGAATTTTGCCCCAAAACAATATTTTAAATGAGATAAACTTATTCACAGCGGAACCGTGAATAGTTTTTTTACTTCAGCAATCGATTGCGACCGTCCAAAAGTATTATAAACGACCCGAATTTTAATAAAAACTTTTCAAAAAACCGTCCAAAATACTTTTTTAGCCGGGTAAATAACTATTCACAACACAGCGGGAAAAAAATTTCTCACTGTAAAATAGATAACTGGTACTGCTTATACTATTTTAATTTATTGTTGGATCTTTCTTATTCAAAGGTCACGTCTTTCACAAAATCTCGAGCAAGAAAAGACACTCAGATGCTACTGAGAAGCACATCAACTCCAGTACTTCGAACCCTGTTCTCAGAAAGAACAATCAAAAACTTCCACACCACCAAAACCAATAACAACTGCTCCAACCACCGCACCTCCGCCGTACACGGTGGTTGCCGCCACCGCTGCAGTCTCAGGTCATTCTCTTGCTCTCCAATCCCTTCTGGGT
>BPLS01024616.1:0-17829 GCA_019656275.1 Rhododendron kiyosumense | reverse complement strand
GGAATGTTATTCTCAAATTTGCAAGTGGACAACAATTTTAGTTTTTTCATGATAATGCCTAGAATTCAAGATCCTTCATCTTCAATTAGCTTCTATCTATCTACTCATATAAAATTTCATTATTGTCCTAAAAAACTTCTCTAGATCCAATTTTTTGTCACACACATTCAATAATTTTATGTTAAAACGTCATCATGTTCAACCAAGGCTCATATAAACCTAATCTTTTTCTATATTCCCGTTGTCTTAAGTTAGAATGTACTCGTTGCATGGGTAATGATTTTATAGGCGTTTCCGATGTAGAGCCTTAGTACGTAGGACTGAGTAATTGAATCGTGGAACTGGCCGGGTTCTCTTAAGATTAGGAATCCCGTAGTAATTGGGGTGTTTGTGGTTATCCCTGTGGGGAATAGGGTGGTAAAGTCTGAAGGAGAGTCATTACATCCCTCCAAAACCTACTTGAGATCTTCATCCTAAAATTCATGGTAATCCGATGTAGTTGGGTGCTCTTAAATGGTCCGACCAGACCAATTCATGAGCATACATTAGTCAAGTCGAGTCGAGCAAGATTCTCGAAAAAACTTCGAGTTTTCTCAAAACACCCTTACTTCAATTTGCTAACAAAAATGATATGATCGATGACATTGGATTCATGAAACTGTTTATGAAAGAAACTGGGTGGTCTAAAGGAAGACCGTCCAATTTCTTTCATGGATAGTTTCATGGATATTCCAATGTCATGAGCTATACCAGGTCTCATTTGCAAATTCTCTATTATAAAAATGCATGGTTTAACTGAATTCCACATCACCGTCATATCTTTGCATTTTCTTCTTTATCTCTTAATCTATGTTTGGCAATATGCCTTGAGTTTTCGATGAGATCTTCAATTCTTTTCTCAATATCCCGAACAAGATTCCAGAATAATATTAAGAATAGTTGATGGAACAAGGGCAATTCCCGCTGCGTATGCTAAAACTTACCAAGGACCACGTCTCATGGCATCCAAGTTGAATTCCACATCATTGTACGATGGGTGAGGAGCGGGGAGAGCACTATTAAAAAGAGACTTTTTTTAGTTCAAAATCAATCGAGGATAGATTTAATGATTTTAAACTCCATTTCTTTATAGTAAATGCAATCTAAAATTAGTCCTTCATATTTATTTAAAATTACAATCAACATAAATAATAAAAGACAAATTTTGAAGTGCATTTACAAAAAAGTAGAGTACAAAAATTATTTTTCTAAAGTTTAGATTATTTTTATTATTTGTAGACTTTATTTAAATTTTTATTGCATTTCTTTTTTAAAAAAATTCTCCATTTGAAACAAATAAGTAATTTAAAAAAATTTGATGAAATATTCAAAAGAATTCATAGAGGACAGAAATTGTAGATAAATGATCTAATAACAAAACCTTGTTCTATTTGTATTTTGAGAGAGATTTTAAAGTGTAATGTGTGGAGAGAAATAGATAAATAGATAAAATTTATTAAGGATCATGCAAAGATTTTGAGTACCCCAAAGGAACAAGCTTGAATTCTTGTTAACTAACATATTAACATCCTGCTAATCCGTTGACGTATAAAGTATGGAAAAAAAAACACGACAAGCCCTGGTGGACCTGGGTGGTAAAGTCGTTTGCTGATGTGTGCCATGTGGCCGGCATTGATCTAACTTTTAGTTTTCCGCCGTCTTCGAAGACCTTGTCTCGAATAGTGATACTTCCATTAAAATAAGGTTTAATGAGGTGTTAATTACTACTGTACTTATCGTGAGTGCTTGTTCTATTTTGTCATTTTGAAACATTTTTTGGTCAAATTCTGATATCTACCTTATTTTAAATCATACTCCTATTTTTAGTAATTGTTTAGTCACACAATAAGAGGAGGGAATACTTTGGAATTCCCCTAAAAAAATAGTATAAGAGGAGGGAATACTTTGGAATACTTTTGAAAAATAGTATTCCCTCCGTCCCATTTTCATTGTCCATTATTCTTTTTTCACTTTTTTGTCTCTTGCGTATATCTTTCAATCTATAATATTTTTCATGATTTTGACATCTTTGTATTATAGAACAAATTGAAATCTATCAAATAAGATCGATATTACATATTTTTGGAGATTCACATTGAAAGATATAAGCGATTGAAAACTGCACGAACATCAAAAAAGGATAATAAAATGGGACGGAGGGACTATATTTTTAAATTCTGATATCTACCTTATTTTAAATCATAAAGTATAAAAACACGTTTGACAAATGAAATAAAATTGGAGAAAGAGAGTATCAAAAGCTACGACATTACTCTGTCCAATTTGACGACGAAGGCTCAAACGTGTGCAGATTCCGACGATACGGACAATTTCTTCACTCGCAGTCAAAAGCGCCTCGATACGATAGCATCATATGTATATATACATAGACTTGTGTGGACTTTGTGTATACATACGAATATGTATATATGGACTTGTGCGTATACGTATATGATATACGCGTAGGTACAAATATACGATATATAGAGAAGGCGCGATGGAGACGTGGAGTCCTATAAATTAATCAGGATGCTGAAGACTAGACGTCAGTGGTGTGTTCCAAATTTCTTCCTTAAAAAATAAGTATTTATTTGTAATTTTCAATCTTAAAAATAAGAGAGATGTTACACCCACTACACGCATGTGGGGCCCACTTTCGGGCCCTGCACAAATGATCCAAGCCGCTCAATAATTTAAAAAAAATTTCCGAGTGGGCTCATGCGGAAATCATCTCAGTCCGATATGTGTTGGTGCTCGTTTCAATCTTCCATTTGTGAATGGCACAAACCATTTGATTTTTGAAAGTTTGAATCGAGCAGCTACACATATTAGACGATTTCCGCATGGGCCCACTCAGTTTTTTAAAAAAAATTATTAAGCGGCTTTGATCATCTGTGCAGGGCCCAGAGTGGATCTCATACATACGCATGCGGTGGGTGTATGTGCGGTGGGTGTATCATTAATATAAAATAATAGGCTTACTGAAATAAAAAAAATATGTAATATGGATATTGTTTGATCGAGATCTATCAAATCCTGCAAAAAAAATTATTTTCGTAAGCTCATTATTTTTAAGCTTGAAAATGAATTCTTATTTTTTAAGTATTTATTTAAAAAGGCAGAACGAGATACAAACAGTGGGGACAATTCCTTATTTTTGAGGGGTGGGTCGTGGGCCGTCTCAGGTTGCTTTCCTTCTAAATTACTATCTTCTCGGGAAATTTCATATCTCAGTTATATAGCACATTACACAATTAATTAGAAACAATAATATGATAATGGTAAAATATTGAAAATCATCTTCATCTGACAAGACGGATAACTATGGAGAAGGTCATGGCATCCATGGTATATTCAACAAGCAATTAAATGATAACGAACTCGAATCAATATAAGTAATATAATCCATGAATTGTTTAAAGATAAATTGTGTTCCAAAAATCAATTGATATCCAAATAATTTAGGATGAGTTTTTCAATTTTTTTTTATGAGAGTAATAATTAGAAGTAGGGGTAACGAGTGAAGGGTAACAAGTGAAGAGTAATGATTGAAAATAGGGGATGAGTGTTTTTTGAATTGGAAAAAAGTTTCCAAATGATCCAAACAAGGCATTAATTTTTTACTTAAATAATGTTCTCGACGGTCAAGCTTTAAAAAAATAAATTATAATCCCACTCATCAAAGTTATCCCAAAATGGCCTTAACGGACGGGGGAGATTCCTATAGACAGTTTTAGATGTGCTAAAACTACGCGCAAAACACTTTCACAATGCAATGTGTCGGGGTCCCTAGGCCAATATTGTAAGTGTGTGTTCTCGTGTGCAACTTGTGCATGATTGTAGTTTTTTTTTTTTTTTTAATCCATTTTTCTTCTCTCTCTCGTTTTAATAAGTCTATAACCCGCAAAAATCGCTATTACCGTCTCCACTTTTTTATAAGGATGCATGGATTTCATTTCCTGTCCTTAAAAATTCTAAGTAGAGCCGAAAACAATCAGCTCATAGTTCGACTTGTTTGACGCATTATTATACATAGTACTTAATTTGAAAGATTAGTTTTGGGAGGACTTTTTCTAAACTTATTTTCGAAATTGCGACCCTAAAGTCAGCCAATTTCACTCTCTGCTCAACCTTGAATGGAACTGATTAATTTGCCTTTGTTTAAAGGCCCGCACAAAGCTCACCTCAAAAGAAGCAATTAATATTTATTAGTAGGAAAATACTACTTTACAAGGGAAGGTCCACTACGAACATATTCCTTGATTTGGAATAATAATGGGCCCCAACAAGTACGGTGTTACCTCAATTTTCAGCAGTTGATGCAGTAAAAAATACATGTCCTTTTAGAATAGTACTAATAAAAAATAAATTAGGATTTTTTGTGTTTTTTTTTTTATCCGCAAAAACGCCCAAAGGGCAGGATTTCTTGTGTTGGCACCACCATAATATATTTGATGTGGACCATTAAGTAAAAATTTTGATGCTCTGAGTTTTATATCCATAGACATATATAGATGTATACAAAGGTGTTTTTACCAATTGTCCGAATCACTTTGCGCGAACCTCAACTTATTTTGAAACCTGAAAGATTAAGCAAACCTCTAGTGGCTTCAATGTTTAGAATGTTTAGACTTCGTAAAATTGAAACTTATTGCAACCTTTTGAGGGACAAGTCTTTTAATTGTTTTCTCATAATCACTTGACTAAACTTTTTGGGTTGATGTATACAAAGTTATATCTTGATCCTAAATGATGGATCATGGTCAAGACTATTATTATTATTAAAAGATACAAGAGGGCCATAATTCTTGATTAATTATTTCTTCGACCAGAAATTTTCAAAATATTTGGCTTCTCGTCGGTTGCTTAAGATGATTCAGCTCATGTTTCACATAGCTTTTTTTTGGGGATAACAAGTTGTTTTCCCAGTTGATCGGGGTCAAGCTCCCATTCAGTGGGTTTTACTGTCCAGTTTGGGTCAGTTGGCCATTTTCTAATGAGCATCGATTTTGTTCAATGATCGGATCCGTTTATATTGTAGATCTCGTCGAGACTCAAAACCATGTCAAAAATTATTTCCATCAGATATCATTCAATACACAATCGGAACACATTTATTTCAGAAAATAAATACATACCCACACTAGAGTGGAACCCCTCTCATCCATTTGTCCAAAATAAATGTGTTCCATAATTTTCGACATGATTATGCATCTTAACAAGATCTACAATATGAACGGATCCGATCATTGAAAGAAATCGACGATAGCCGAAAAATGGCTGATTGGCCCAAACTGGACTGTAAAGCCCACTGTAAGAGCATCTCCAATCCAACACCCTCCAAATTTCTATTTGAGATGATCAAATTAATCTATTTTATTTGAAAAGTAGATTTAGAGGATTGTACTATTTATCTCAATTCCAACCCAACACTCTATTTCTTAACTCCAACACATATTTGGAAGAGATCCTCTATTTTTTTCCTTCATCCTCTATATTTAGAGGATCAAAGTTCATCCTCCCAAATTGAGAAGAGTTTTAGAAGATGGGTTGGAGAATGTTTTTCCTCCAAAATGAAGAGATGGAGTATGGGTTGGAGATGCTCTAAAGCCTATACATTAAGAGATATAGGCTATTAAAAATTATACGTAAAATCGTAGAGAGCCAAGAATTTGGGACGGAGGAAGTAAGTGTAATTTGAAGGGAAGCAAGTGTATTTTACCAATGTAGTTGGGTAGTTTGGATTGAAAAGTTACCCAACTTATTTTGTCTTTATTTGAACTTTTTTTTTGTTTTTGCTTATTTTGCGTTAAATTTTTGCGACTTATTGATTCGTTTCAGCGAGAGAAATCGAAAAAGTAAATTTTTTTTTATTGAAACTCATAATTTTTTTAATAAAGTAAAAAATAAGTCAAAAGGACAATTTTTTTTTTACTTATTTGTGTCTTTTATTAAAAAAGTATGATATTCGATCAAAATTTTATACTTTTCTAATTCCTCACTAAAGTTTGACGCAAAATCAAAAAATGCAATTTTTTTAAAAATAAATTACTATTGCACTTTTTAATCCAAATTTGGGGGATGCTGGGGGCTGCTCCTTGGGGACAGCAGCGTGCTGCTGCCCCAGTTTTGGGGCCCACCCTAGTCTCGCTCCGATGACCGGAATCATTCACTTTGTAGAGCTCGTCGAGTAGAACAACGATGCAAAAAATTAGCTTAATTGAATATCATTAAGTGTCTGATCGGAACCTTTTTATCTTGAAAAGAATGAATCCGAAACATTGGATCAAATCCACTGTAACACATAAACCGACAGTTATATGGGCTCCGATCAAGCACTTAATGATATTCAATTAAACTGATTTTTTGCATAGTTGTTCTACTCGACGAGCTCTACAAAATGAACGATTCCGATTATCGGAATGAGACTGGAGTGGGCCCTAAAACCGGAGCAGCAGAACGCAAGGGGACAGCAGCCCCCAGCATCCAAATCTGGGATAGGATAAGCACAAGTGAGTTATTAGGGCAAATTTCACTGACCTCCCCTGAGGTTTCTGACACCGACAGATACCTCCCCTGAGGTATCTGAAATTTCACTGCCCTCCCCTCCTTTGGCTGACAATGCCAAAGGACCCCCCTCCGTTAATCTGCTGCTGGAACTTGGATGGAAAAGATGATGTCATGGTACACAAACTTGTAATATACCCATATTACCCTCACCCTTACTCTCCTTTGCTATAAACATATCCCCTGACCAATATATTTAGAAACAAATATTGAGGTAAGAAACCTGTGGGACAAAAATACAAAGGCAAAAAACTTCATTTCTAAAAAACCATTTATAACATTTCTCATCTCTCTTATTTGTTCTTCCCCTTCCTAAAACCTGTGGTGCTTAAAAAACCATGGTTTCTTCAGCTTCAACTAAATGAAATGCAATACCAGGTACAAGAATAAACACTGCATTTACAACCTGGAGCAGTTATCAAGGTAACAGGTTCAAAGCCAAACAAAGGCAACCTAAACTTCTTTGCCATCATAGGCAAACTCCATACATCCAAATAGCAGTCAAACGACATAAGTTCGAAGTTTACAGTCATCCATATTACAAAAGAGGGCTAAATCACAACATAATCAGGGCTATACAAAAAGTTGTATCCAACACAAGATCACAAAAGTACTGAATCTATTTTGCCCTATACAAAAAAGTGGTATACAAAAAAGTGGTATCTAAATATACTACCACGTTAGCCCTATGGTACCATATACAAAAAGTTAGTCTTCAATATGTTCAATTGGCTCACAAAAAAGTCTCAAACTTCATGTCATCTGCAAGGCAAAGTGTGATTGGACTGTTACGAGATGAATTGAAAATAAATACATGCAATAAGCAATTGAAATACTTGCTACTCACTTAGCAAAGAGACCACTCTGATGGGTGGCTTTGAGTGACACATTGTGAAGGTTGTGTCTGTGATGTACCCACTTGATTTCCCTAAATTCGTTGCAATAGATATATAAAGCACATGAAAAGTATAACTTGCAAGTTATGAAATTAAGTACACTTGGTAAAAAAAAAAAGTACTTCTTACTTAAGGTGTGGTAGTTGGGTTTCTGCCCCTCCCTCTGCTAGTGCCCCTCCCTCTTGATCCTCTGCCTCTGCCTCTACCTCTGTTTATGCCCCTAGCTGTACCACTGCCATTACCACTGTTGAAAGCATGTGTTTCCCCAACTTCATTGCCACTTGTAGAACCTCTACCATTGTTTCCCCTACCTCTGTTGCTTGGTCCATCTCTGCCCCTAACTGGTCCTCCTTGACAAGTCCTTTTGTTATGCCCAAATTCTTTGCAACGCATGCACTTAACAGTTTGTGACCTCTTTGATTGACTTGTCCCAGCTGCAGGTTCATCAGCTGCTCTTTTCCTGGCTTTCCTTGGCCTACCTGCAGATCTTCTAAGGGGTGGTGGGTCTAATGGGTCACCTGGAATTATTGTCCACATTGAATGATCAAGGATTGGGTGTATCATACTCCCATGTGCTCTTAAGTACATCTCCTTAGAGTAGTATGAGTGAACAAAGTCTTCCACATTCTTTCTATCCTTCATTATTGCAGCCATTGCATGCTTACATGGAATCCCAAAGATCTCCCACTGTCTACATACACACTCTATCCTCCCTAAGTCAACCAAGTGTCTGACCCCATTGTCCATCACATCATATTCTGTTCCACCACAATATTCTGCCTTACATTGCCTTGCTTCCCTCCCTACTTTGATCAACAATTTTTTTACGTTTGCTGTTATCCCATGTGTCCATGCCACCCCCTTTTGATGTCTAGTTTGGATTCTAGACATGACTTTACACCTTATACCCTCTAACATGGTGAGAATTGGCTTCCCTCTAAGATTGCCAAGCCAATTATTGAATGATTCAGCCCCATTGTTAGTGATATGATCAGACCTCACCTTATCATCAAATGCATGCCTTGCCCACGAGCTGACTGGAAGTTTGACCAGATAACCATGTGCCTCTATGTTTAACTCCTTAATTGCAGCCATTGCATCATTAAATTTCCTCTGGTTGTAGGCCCTAGCAGCTATCCAAAATTGCTTTCTTAGAGCAAGGCCAGGGTATTTTGCTTTGAAATTATTAAACAAGTGTCTTGCACAATTTCTGTGTGAGGCCTCAGGTAATAAATGTGCAACAACCCCATCCAGTCCCTTTTGTTGGTCACTCATAATGGTCCAAGGCCTATTCTGTCCACTAGCCCTAATTATGGTTTGAATGTGTTCAAGAAAAAAACCCCAACTTTGATTATTCTCACTTTCTACCACTGCCACAGCAAGAGGAAATAACCCATTGTTACCATCTAATGCCACAGCAGAAATTAGGACACCCCCATAAGGACCCTTAAGGTGACACCCATCCACCCCTATGAAAGGCCTACATCCATTCAAGAATCCCTTTATCATACCAGCAAATGAAACAAATAGTCTCCCAAACATGGGATTTTGGGTGGGAAAAGGCCTATTATAGTCCATTTTGATCAAACTTCCAGGGTTGGTCTTCCTAACCTCTACAGCATAGGTTGGAAGAAGCTTATATTGGCCACCATGACTACCCTCAAGCACATCCATACACTTCCTTTTTGCCCTATAAAGTTGCATCTTAGATGACTCAATGCCAAACCTACCATTCAATTTCTCTTGCATGCCATCCAAATCAAGTTGTGGGTTCTCCTTGAAATCCTTGAGAAGTTTCTTTGATATCCAAGTAGAGTTTGCATCCTCATTATGGTTAACCCTAATGCATGTGTGCTCAGGTGTGTATGTCTTAATCTGATAGGTTATCCCATCTGGAAGTGGGGAAGCATGAATCCTCCAAGGGCACCCCTCAACATCACAATGTGCCGTTACCCTAGCCTTTTCATTTTTGTCCCTTACTATCTTAAACCCTTTCTCCACTGTGTAGTCTCTAAGCTTGGCCCTAAAGGCATCCACATTAGCAAAAATCATTTTTTCCTCCAATACAACCTCTCCCTCATAGTCCACATAAGGTTCCTTCCCATTATAACTTGTATCAAATCCAATCCCATGCTCTGTACCCTCATCACTCCCACTAGACATGTAGCCCTCATCATCACCTGATTGGTAGTCACTAAGTCCCTCATCATCTACCTCACTAATTTCAACCATAAGTCTACCCCCATCATCTGACTCTACCTCCCCTTCCCTATCCAGATTCCAATCATCATCCTCATCATTATAACCATATACATGGCCATCTTGCATCTACCACCTCCACATCTTCTCCATCCACCTCACTAGGGTGCTCTACCTGACATGGATTGGGGGATTCCACTTCTACAAATAAGTTCAATGTGCTAGGAACACCATCAAGATGAAACATATCAATGAGGGATTTGTCACTGTTAAGGTCAATCCTACACCCAATACCAGGAAGTTCACAAAAGATCGAGATTGTTAACCCTAACCCAGTGGGATAATGAGACAATAATTTCTCACTTACATCAGCAAACAAGTCAAAATAGCAATACTTATCCGGATCAATGTTACTCAGCCTAGCAACTTTTCCCTTATGATTGATGATGAAATCAAAATAAGCAGGACGCATGGCTGAACCAAAAACACCAAAAAAATCCATGGATTATTATACATTCAAACTTATTTCTAAGGAATTCAAGCAAGATATGTAAAGTACTCTAGCAACAGTACATGAACTATTAACATGCAACCATTTCTTACAAACAGAATCACAGACATTATGAACCACATAACAGCGATCAACAATATAATGTACAAAGTATATTTTCGTTTGACCAAAAAAAAAAAAACAATATAATGAGAGACTCAGTCTGTGAGTCCAAGCAAGAGTTACAGACCATTTCCTAATTACATTATTGCATACTTGCATGCCATCCTTTTCTGTCAAATAGAAAATGAATTCTTTCTTTTTCTCTTATTCTACTGTAACCCCAACTCCATTTCCGTTAGTTCATGTGAAAAAGTGAAAATGGCAAATAATTATCCGATCAAAAAATAGTAAAGTCAAATGCAAACCACCACCTTCCACTCTATCTTCGAGTAGATATTTGATTGGATAACTTTAACATGAACATTTATTTTATCGTTTTGTTTTTCTCTTCTTTTTTTTTTTTTTTCCCGTAAGGAAAGAGTGAGGAATACTTGAAAAATCTGGTTAAAAAGGAAAAAAAAAAAAAAGGAGCAAAAATCAAACATGCAGGACCAATTTTTTATTTTTTTTTTAATCCGGGCAGGAACAAGTTTGTTGTTGTCTTTTCCTGTTCTACCAATAGGATCTAGTGTTTTTGGGTCAGTTAAGTATAAGTAAAAGTATCGCTGTAAAGCCCCAAATTTTTGAAACCCTAACTTACAGAAGCCATATTCAGATTAACCCATAAATTTTCAAACCCCAACTAATCGGATTAACCAAAACAAATTGCAGGACAACCAAAAAAACCCTAAGAAAAGCCCCAAATTGATTTCACAAGATGCATTGCATTACAGGACGCATTACACAAAATATAACAACACTAAACCAAAAAAACATGGATTACAACCATATCAAGGGGAAAAAAAAGCCCCAAATTCTGAAACCCGAACTTACTATTCAGATTTCACTACAAAACCCAAAAAAACTGTAAAAAAAGAAGCAAAATCTAACAAACATACCTACACTACTTAGGGTTTACATGATTACCTGTATTAGATTAAAGGATGAATCGTTCTCAGAGAGTTGGAGTCCCACGATCTTCTTCTTAAAAACGACCAACCTTCTTCAACTGTTGGAGAAGAATCGCGAGTATCATCGTGTTATCGTCTTCTTACGTGATCTGATCGTCGTTCCTCATCCTTTCGTCGTCTTCTCCTTCTCCTTCTTCTCTCTCTCTCTGTGTCGATGTGTTTCTCTCTCTCTCTCTGTATATGCCGCTCTGTGTTGAAGAGCGTATCGAATGGAGAGAAAAATCTCCAAGCCTGACTTTATATACATAAGGGCAATTTCGTCTTTTCAGGCTCATTTAACGCTCAACTTAATGCCGTCTCAATTAAATTGGCGGGAAGGGGGTCCTTTGGCATTGTCAGCCAAAGGAGGGGAGGACAGTGAAATTTCAGATACCTCAGGGGAGGTATCTGTCGGTGTCAGAAACCTCAGGGGAGGTCAGTGAAATTTGCCCGAGTTATTATTATTGCAGCAGTGGAGGACCACACCACAGGGACTAGATGGGTCCGACCTGGGGGGCTTTGGCTTGGACCCTGACAAATACGGCAGTTGATGGGAAAAGGGAGCAGAAAATGCATTCAGACACGCTAACTCTTCTCCTCTCCTCTTGTACAGTACTCCTAATAAAAGAAGTGCTACCTAATTTCTGAATAAACAAAGCGTCACCTCTTTAACAGCTGCCAGCGGCCTGCAAACAACAGTAGTGTCATTTTGAACAAAACAAAACAGATTCCGATACATCTCTCCCAGCTCATTGATTGTGCCCACCGCCCCACGCTCCGGCCGTCGTCGTAACGGTCGGGGCCGGAGTCGAGGATACTAGTCGTGTTTGGTTAAAGGTTTAATTTAGTTTAGTTTGGTAGTGGATAGAGAGAGAAATATAGTAATTATTGAAGATAGTGGTAATGATTGGAGAGAGATAGAGAGATATGAGAAAGTAATAATTGAAAAAATAGGGTAATGATTAGAGAAAGAAGTAGGGTAATGATTGGAAACAAAACTAAAACTAAATTGAAAACCGAACTGTCATTTTCAACTTCAAAAAAACAGTACTATCTTCTTTTGAATTTTTACGGTTTTATTTGGTTGGTAGTTTAGTTTTGGTAGTGGGTAGAGAAAGAAATAGAGTAATGATTAAAGAGAAGGTAATGATTTGAGAGAGATAGAGAGAGATGAAAAAGTAATAATTGAAAAAATAGAGTAATAATTGAAGGAAGAAATAAGATAATAATTAAAAAACTAAACCAAAATGGACACCGAACACAACCTACATCATTTGAAGGTTGTAATTATGAGTATTTTTGAACAAGGTAAAAAAAGTTCAAGAAAATATTCTCGGGAGCACCTTATTTGTAAGGTCAAAATGATAGTACAACTTTACGTAACAAGAAAATAAAATGGGGCAGAGTCAATTTACCCGCACCTCGAATTTTGAGCGGTGGTCGTCGTGCCGCCTATACATACGCATTACTTTGTATACGTCTTTCTCATATTATTGGTTTGTAAAGGTTGAGTTCTTTTTAAAGAAATGTATCAAACATTGTGTAGAGATGTATTTTATACCAACGAGACTAAATTAAATCAAAATATTTGTATTTCAATTCAAAGATAGCATAGCTTTTTGAAAAATATTTAGGTAAAAGTCATAATTTTTTATTTTTTTAAAAACGAATCAATAAATTACAAAAATAAGATGTAAAACTAACAAATACGAAAAAAAATAGTCAAATAAGAACAAAATCTCAAAAAGTCCTCAGCGGAACTAGCCATAGTAGGAGCATAATTGATTTTGAAAAAAATAGAAAAGGAAAAAAGAATGTAAAAATATGAAAAGAATGAATTGGGGATGGTGTTGTGTAGTGGTGTCCGCAGCACCGAGCCGTCGGATCGTATATTCAACGGCTCGAATCTCATCTCGGCAATAAACAACTCAAGATCCCTGATTGCCAAGATGAAATCCGAGTTGTCAAAGGCACGATCTGACAGCTCAGAAGTCCGCAGCACGATACTATGCACAGCCCCGACCCAAAGTCCGAAAAGAAGCATCTACGAGGGGACCACATGGCGCGAAAGTCAAGGTTTGTGCATCCATCCACGTGGCCGCTATGGAGCCGATGTTGTTCTGCGTGTGTGTGGGGGTGATGATGTTAGTGGGGCCCCACAGCCTCACGAGCGAATATGTCGGCAGCAGAGGCGTCACGGCGGTCATACGTTTGCTGCGTGTGCGCGCTTTCTTGTTTTTTGTCTTCTAGCTTTTTGTATTGTTTTACTGCTAGTACTAGTACTACTGTCACTTTAATTAACGTAACGCATCATCATACGGTACAATACTATTATAGAGAGAGAAAGAGGAGAGAGAGGATTCCGTGACGCTGTCGGTGACGGCGCCGGCTTCGGCGTTGACGGTCGTCCTATTAGGGTGCAGCTTCGTTGCAACCCCACCTAATCATTACCCCCACCGTTTTAACGGAACCGTTAACTCTCCTCCCTCCGTGCACTCCACCTGAATTTTGGGACAAAGTTTAGGCTCTGCCGCTCTGGTGGGTAAAGTTACCAGTTTTATTTTTCGTTCATAAAAAAATTATTTTTGATAATTTATTAAAAATAAAAATAAAAAATATTTTTAGTGACAATAATAGTTTTTTTTTTTTTTGCGCTACCAAAAGAGTTTTTCAAACAAATGAAATAACACAATTATTGTATTTGTAGAATTTCTGTAAACAAGTATAATTGATGTATTTGTAAATAAAAACAGTAATACAAACATTTTTATGGTACCTGTTTCAAAAAATATCGGAAACAAAAATAAAAAAACAGAAATAAAAACTTTTTCTAATTGAACTGTTTTTTTTTTTACAATGACCGGAAACAAAACTGTTTTGGACAAAAGAGCAGTTTCGATCATATTTGTAAGACCCGATATAAGTCCCAAAGCCACGCGGGGTATGTACTCAAACTCATGAACATGATGTTATGTGAGGCATGACATGCATGCACACACATGATATTATTATGTGCGGTGAGTATGACTAAGTCAATTGAATTGACGCTTGCCCTGGCCGTCCCACCCATCCAATTATGAACAATATTTTAACTGTTGCTTGTAAACTTTTTTTTTTTTGTGTTTTGTTCGTCTTTTTTAATTTTTGTTAGATTTTCGTCATATATTTTAGATTAATCATCCATCTCAATGAGCCTAAAAAGTGCAAAATTATAGCGAAAAAAAAAAGTTCACCAAAGATAAAAATATATTAAACAGTTTTATTATTTGTCTAAAGTGTTATATTATTTAAATTTTTTCAACAACGTTCTAATTTTTTATACTTTTTCAACTCATTTTGTTTAGATGAACAATTAACTCCAAAAATTACTACGAAAAACTAAAAAAATTAAAAATATTGAAATAAGTTTCAGACTTATAATGTTATGTGCAGTGAGTTTGACCTAGTCAATTGAGTTGATGCTTGCCGTGCCCGTCCCAACCCATCCAATGATGAACAGTATTTTAACTGTTTCTTGAACTTATTTTTCTTTAGGGAATTTATTTTCGCACCCTCCTTTTTTATATTCGCACTCATTTTCTTATTTTTGAGCAAAAAAATTACACTCTTTTCACACTAAAAAAAAAAGTGTGGATATAAAAAAAAAAAAGAGTGAAAATCAATTCACTTTTCTTTATTTTGTGTGTTTTGTTAGTCATTCTGAATTTTTGTTGGATTTGGGTCATATTTTTTGAATTAATCATCTATTTCGACGAGAGGAGCCTAAAGAGTCCAAAATTATCACAAAAAGCCAAAAAGTTATCAACAAAAAAAGGACAAAACATAGGCATTTTTTTCATCTCGTTGACACTAATCAACAAGTTTTAAGAGGTACATTTTACCATCTCATTCACACTAACAAAAAAATTGTCAACAAAAATGTTTTTGCTACAATAACTTTAGACACTTCGTTTCATAAGATTTTAATGATTTAGGCACTCCGCGAACTTTTCAGTGGTGATGTGGCAGGTGGGGTGGTGGAGGCGGATTTATTAAGCAAGTGAACTAGAGATTCTATAAATTACTATTAAGGTGTACTAGAGACTCTATAAATTCATTACAGGGGATATATCACTAAATCTCTCAATAAAATACCATGGACTGAATTCCTATGGATCGAGGCGGAGGCGGGGGGCAGCTGTCCCAAAAGGGGCAGCAGCGCCTCCGGATGGAGGCTTAGCTTATACTAAAAACATTGAACACGTGTTTGAGGCCAATTTCCAAATGGATGTGATTGATATTGATGATTGAATTAACTAGAAAAAGGAGAAAATTTTCGGTAGGTGAGAAGAAAATGGGGGCAATGGAATTACCTGTACACAATGATACTCCCTCCATACCCTTTTTAAAATTCAGTACTTCATTTTGGACTATTCTTTAATAAGTGTCAATTTTGTAAAGTTAGTGGATAAAAATTGGTGCATTTTTTATTTTGCCCCTAAAAGTAGATTCTATTTTGAAAAGTTAGTGAGTAAAAGTGTAATAATGATGTTTACATAGAGGGTAAGTAAGGAAAGTGAAGGAAAAAATTAATGTGAAAGGTGTAATGATGATTTTTTTTAATAAATTGGAGTTATGAAGCGGGACACTTAAATATGGACGGAGGAAGTAAGATTTAGGGTTTTTTTTTTCTCACATAACGTCTTAGATTCAAAACTTCTGACGTGCTATTAACTCTTGTTCTGTGGCTTCAATGGAAGCTTTGCTAATGCACAGTAAACTCATGATTAGTTGAAGTGCACGTAAACTGGCCGGAAGATATGAGTTATCAAAAGCAGCTACATGCGATTGAAATTCTATTTACACATGGATCACATTTTTTCTTTCGTTAAAACGCCCATTTTCAAAAGATTGAGATTTGAGGGGAAAGGATTTCCATGCTAGAGACAGGGGAAATATTTTCAAAGACACCCTCACATGGTGGGTCCTCTGTGTTGAAATCTTGAGCTTTGCATCTTAGCTATTGTTTTCTGATTTTCTGCACAAGAGGTGGAAATCTTTTGTTTGACTATTATACAAAACGATCTGATTCTTTTAGGAACAAGTTAGAGTCATGTGAACAATTATCCATGCGGGTTGTGCAATGATTTGTTACCATTCCATCCTGGCGGGTTGTGCCGAGGAAAATGCATTTTTCTTCCTTTTTTATTTATTTATTATTCTCAGAGTATGTCCCTTGTAAACATGTACATTCACTTAACTTTTTTTATATTTCAAACTTGACAAAAAAAAGAAAGTTGCATTTTTCTTCCTCTTTTTTTTTGTTTCCTCGTGTTTTTTTTATTTTATTTTATTCTCGGAGTATGTCCCTTGTAAACATGTACATTCGCTTAACCTTTTTAATATTTCAAACTTGACAAAAAAAAAAAAAAAAGTTGAAACTTCATGCACCTTATCTACTTGAGCATGCTGGGGAAACTCATCATATCAGTCTCAATTAGAAAATGATTACTGATTAGATGAAATTCAAACTTCTCAATGTTCCTTTTGATTGCCAGAATTTCTTTGTAAGTAGAGTGGTAATGAAGTTCTGCTGAAGAGAATGCACCACTCTTGTATCCACAAATTCTGCGCTTCTGTTCTGAATTTTCTTCCAAAAGAACTGCTCTCCAATATAAATCAGAGGCATCTGTCTGAAGAACTTAGCATAAAATATACCTGTTCTATATATTTTTGCTTGGCATGTATTTCTTGAGTTTAGAAATTGTGTTGCATTTTTGGATTTATAATTGTAATAATTAGCCTCATGCGAACACGAGTTGATACTATGACACATTCCTATTTCATCATATGCCATTATACCCTATTTGGTGCAGGATGAGCCCAAGCCTCCTTTAAACAACTCCGATTGCAATTAAGCAACTTCTACTGGAGTACATGATTTTCACCCAAAAAAACTAGCATTTGAATTCACTTTCACCTATTCGTATTTTTCGCACATTTCCAATTCTATATTTGAAGTTTTGAACACAACGGCACAAAACGATCTTGGCACCACGTACAATAATGAAGTTGGATTCAACTTGTGTGTATATTTCCATTCATTTCTCTAAGAAAGAAAAGAGACTGTTTTGCTTGGCGACAAAGACCAACATCATTTATTTCATGCAAACATAAAAGAACCTTCACTAAGTATCCGTGCAAGTCTTGCGATTCAAAAAGGGCGCTTCCAAGCCCCTGAGAGTTTTACAAAACGAATTTAGCTTCTCTGCAAATGGCATATAGACTGCACCGTGCACTTGGCATAACGTGGGCCAACCACCCATCCAGTTTTCTATGTTGATTTCTAACAACCTACAAAGATTGTCCATGCAAAAGAATATGTTCACCGGACAATGTTAGCAACACATCGATAGGCATAATGGAAAAATGGGCAGTCTAACTACATTTTTTTCCCAAGTAATTTGTTTTGAGAAAGCCCTAACAACTGGAGTATTTGTGTCAAATCTTCACAAGTGGCCTTACGTGTTAACAGCTTAGATAATCA
>BPLS01024615.1:0-12764 GCA_019656275.1 Rhododendron kiyosumense | reverse complement strand
CCTTGGTGGTGAAGAAGAACGATGAAGCCGATTTGAAGTCGGGCTTCAAAACACACGCATACACAAAAACAACTACTAACTACTAACTACTAACAGCAAGCTAACAGACTGGAGGGGCTATGCCGCCACCTCAACTTCAGCAATCAAGATATGCGAGGGGTTATGCCACCACCTCGGCTAAGCAATGCAATCAAATTAAACTAAGTAACTAAATTAACTAAACTAACTAACTAAGATAACTCGATATTTGGCTAGGCTTCGTTACACCTCAGGTTAGACACCACAGTCAGGTTAGAGGTATCCACCCAACTAAACACGAGCTACTAACACGTAAGCTAAGCTAACACATACTACTAAACTGCAACTAAGAGACGAAAGCGGGATACTTACAGTGGTTTGTCGAACCTCCAAGAAAGCCATAATAAGAAATCCCCGGCAACGGCGCCAAAAATGCTTCGTTATCTTCCGTGTTGAAGAATATTACCCCAAGCGTAGGGCTTAATACGTCATTTGAAGCATAATAAACCGGAGAAGTCCGGGATCGTACCCACGGGAATAATTATATGGCTTAGCTCGGATTTGTAGATGCAAGTAGGGTTTTCGACTTTTAGCCAGTCAACTTGGTTTTACTTTGAACGGTGAAATTAAAATGGCTAAATTGAAAATGAATAAACTAGATAAAAGATAGGTTAGGTCTAGGAATCCTAGCACTCATGACTTGGGGCTAAATCACATTTTTCACCAATTCACGCGATTTAGAATACACAATTGTAGGTATCAAAACCGGGAAAAAGAGATTCGATTATCAAGCTAGCTCTAGAACTCATTTGGTGAACACCTCGAGCGACAGAGCTCTAAGCATCATGTGTGGTAGGTAGGCGAAGCTCCTACCTACACATGATCAAAGAGGTTAACACCTCGGTAATTCCCCAAATGAATCCGAACCCCACATTAATTTTCAAATCTAAAAATTGAAGCTTTATTGGTGAAAAATACAATTTTTGCCCAAGCCACGGGATGCTAATCATCCCATGACCCAACCCTTGAAACTACTCACGCATATCTACGAAGATAAGAGCAAGCGAAAATTGACTAAGCATAATTGAAAAGACAAGACTAGAATTAAACTAGAGATTAAGATAGATCGGGAATAGAGCAACAACGTTAATAAAGGTGACAATATCAAAAACTAACTAATTAAGGCAGAAAATTAAATATTGAAAGGCTGAAAAACAAGAACACTCAAGAACAATGCAAAAAGCAAAAATGAACCTAAGCTAGATCTAGAAAAATTCCTAAAAACGTGCTACCCTTTCTTTGTACAAAATGATGTCACAATCTTTTATACTCAGGAGATCCGCGCCTGGAATATTCCCACGATGCTCTGAAGATGCCCCGCTAAGCCCCTCGGCATCGATGGCAACATGCATAAGCTGGGCCACTAAGGGTCTCGGCATCGATGTCAAGTGGTTTAGTCCATCGATGCCGAGATGGATAAGGCGTTGCTCGCTAAGAGGCTCGGCATCGATGTAAAGAAATAAGTCCCATCGATGCCGAGGCTGTTATCTTCAGCTTCAGCTTCACAGCTCCCAGCAACTTCCACAGCACCCAATAGCCTTCACAGCATCTTATTTTCATTCTCTAAAGTTAAGTAAAGATTGCATTTTAAACCTTTCTTTTACCTTTTCTTTACTTTAATTTATTTAATGAAAATAAGGAAGTACCCCCCATTTGGAAACAATGGCATTACCAGAATTTTGAGATTTCAATCCAATCAAAATGTTGACCCCCAGCTTTTAGTGTAAAACAGAAAACAGCACACTTTTCTATCGAATAAACGGCTCAAAACATGACCTTAATCTTTGAATAAAACCTTGCAATTTTGAAATTACCTTTAGAAAAATTCAATAATCAATTACCGCCATTTTTTATCTTGAAAATCGATACTTTTTCGAAAAGTGATTTTTCTATACTTAGACAGATATTCAGGGGCCAACGGGGTCTTCATTGATTCCTCGGGTACTTGGATGCGCTTGGGCCTTCTATGACGTCAAAACATGCCTTATTCACACGATTTACCTGAAAGCACTAAAAACATACCTTACGAGTAAAAGCAATTAAGAAGCAACTAATTAAACGATGAAATTAACTAAAACTAGATACTAGCGCACCCTTTATTGCATTATCGGGTGCTTATCACGCCCCTCAACTTTAGGTTTGCTAGTCCCTAGCAAATAACATACGAAAAATTTAAAAACTAACAACCTTGCAATCTATTCCGCTATCATAACTTAGAACATGCTCAACATTACCAACTAGTAAGAGTTCAACATTCCGGCTTTTTATTTCATTTCTACGATTCACAATTTCAGCATCCAACTAAACAAGCTAAGTATCAAGCAAGTCTAAGAGCAAGCTAAAAAGGTTTGTGTCCTCGAACAATGGGAGGATACGGGACACAAAACTTGCGAGTTCAGACTAAACCATATCCACCGGTGAAGTGCTTGACAAACAGGCAATAGTGAACAAGAAATACTATGCCTCAAGAAACTACAGCACTTTATTCAACAGAATTAAACACAAGCAGATGAAATTTGGATAACGAAAGGAAAGCATGCCATAATACTAATTATGCAAATATCAGAAAATCAATCACAAAGGAATCCATGCGCACAAAAGATCAACTAAGGACTTTTTCAGCTTGTAATGACCTTGGTTACAAAGGGAAGGGACTACAAAATAGTGTAGTGGCCATATGCTAGCATGGTTCATCTACCCTTGGCCACTACCAACCCTAAACTACCCAAGACATAACCACACGCCAGCCAAACACCAAACAAGGTTACGAAGAAGGAATAAAGAAAAACTACGAAATAAGGCCTACTAAAACTACTACCACCGACTCTATCACATCTAGTCACCATCCTCATCCGGCTTCTCACGGTATTAAGCCTTGAGCTTCCCCTTTCCATCGTATTCTTTCTCATCCGAAATGAATTCATAAGTCAAACCAATTTTCTTATCAAAGTATTCAACCCTCTTTTGAATTCGCTCTTGCTCTTTCATAGCATTTCTTTGATTTCTTTTCTTTGAAGAATAGGATTATTTGAGGTGAGATTAGTAGGGAGAGAGATTGATGAGCCAATTTTGGGGCTTTTTGGAGAGAGATATGGAAATTTGGGGCTTTTGCTTTTGTAGTGAGAGAGGAAAGATAGGGAATCATGTATCAATTTTTTGTCTTCTTGCATTCCAACCACTTTTATCACATTCACACCACCCCCAAATCTCCTTGAATCATTGAAAACCATTTTCACGCAACCCTCCAAACATCCGGCCACCTAGGTTAAAGCAAAGAGCGGGAAACAGATTAGGATGCAAAATAGGACTAGGTGACACATATGTGGTATGATCATGCAAAGAATGCCTTGTATCCTTTCCTAAGTGCGCTTTGGATTCCAAAATGATTGAAAATCGACATTTAGACACAACTAGTCATGGACATGCGATTATTCACCTAACTACAGGCATTTTATTGGAAATGTGGGGATATGGACCAAAGCTTGCTCAAAAACTTGCTCAAAACTTAACCCATTCAATTTTCAACTAAGCATGCAAATCAAGAAGCACGAAAATTCTTAGGATTGCTACGAACTCTTGCCAACTAAAAATGATTGAGCATACAACAAGTCATGAATAAAACTAAAAACCATGACAAAAGGAAAGATTTGCAAGTAAAAACCTTTTATTTATTTTTGAAATTTTGAAATTTCTCATTTTTTTGGATTTTCAATTTTCAATTGTTTTTGAATTTTCAAATTTAACACAAAACACAAAAATGCAACACAAAAAGCACAAAAAGCAAACAAATAGCACATAAGCTAACCCCTCCCCCCAACTTAAAGCGATGCTATGCCCTCATAGTATTAAGAACAACGCTAAGAGAAGAAAGTGTGCGAATGTACCGTCCAAGGGGAATGTCAACCCCTAAATACCTCGACCAAGTTGGAGGATTTTATGCCAATGTTTCGCTCCAGCCAGATTAGATGCTTCCAGGGTTCACTCATTCGGTTCTACCAACTCGGAACCATAGCTAGTCACACAGGGCCATATCCAAAGCTTTATTGGACTAATAACCGCGGCGCCTAACCGCACCCATGCTTAGGGCTCCTGAATGCCTCACTCACTCCGGCTTTAGACCCAATCTACCAAGGCTGGTGTGGTAGCACATAAACCCTGCAGAAGACTTAAGAGAACGACCTTCCACAAAACAATTGACATTAGAACCACCGGCCCGTGTTATCCGGTTTCAAACTAAACCAAAATAAAAAGACAGAAAATAAAAGGACAAAAAGAACATGCAAGGAATAAATCAAAACATGCAAAACAAAATGAAATGCACCACCCGATCATCACGCGATCACACGAGTCATACTTTTCTTCCCATTTCCTACCGGGGGGGGGGGGTAAGTAATGGGTGGCTATACTAGACCGTTGAATATGTGTTATGCTAGCGCCCGTAATAAAATTTATCGCTTGACCTCGCCAATCAATTAAGTTCAGCGTCCCCTAGGATCAAAAACAAGCAAGGACAAAATACAACCTAGCGTGCACTCCGGGCAATATCAAACCTCACTCACAGACCTAAGTTGCCTCCGATTAGGGGCAATCGCGGAGTGCATGGATCATTAACGATAAACTATTACCAAGAAAAGCTACTGAAAGCCCTTGTTACACTAACACATTGGTGATATCTTTTCATGTGTTTTATCTCCAAGATTTTATTCGATGCAAAACAAAATGACAAAACCTACAAAACACAAAGCATGCATAGCTAAACAAAAGAGAAAGAAAGAAAGAAAGAAAGAAAGAACAAAACAGAACATGCATAACTAAACAAAAGATGCAAAGCAGAAAGGAAAAAAAAAATGTCATAGAGAGAGAGAGAGAATACGAAAGAGAGGGTTCAGCCACACAATGGTTTTGAATAGATATCATGCCATTAAGAATTATTAGACGAAACAGAGCACCCCAAGCTACACTCTTTGCCAAAAATTGAACTCGACCATGCCATAAGATAAGATACTTTGAGTAAAGCAATTGCTGAATTCGTTTTAAAAACTTAAGTTCCTCCAAGTGCATAGCCCAAACAAAATCAATTTTCAAGTTGTTGACAAAATCTACAATATAAGGATGATAAACCACAAGAAAATTGTCAACACCAAGAAAATCAATATGTTCTATGATTGGTAACTTCTCAAGAATAGACTCACATGGATCGTGTTTTTCTATCAAAGAGTATAAGGAATCTACCTCAGCATCCATTTCCTTAGCGGTGAGAATATCAAGACTCGGAGGATGTGAAGGGATAATTGCAGCTTCCATGGGCGCCAACTCTTCAAAGATTGGTCCATAAGCATCTTGTTTAGCCAACAATGAATACAAGTAATCCACTTCGGCATCCATTTCCTTAGCGGTGAGAGGTTTTGCCAATGGATCTTCGTAGTAGACACCCGAAGTTTCAAGTATGTTCATCTCATGAGCAAGAAGTAATTCCTCTGGGGAAGAACCAAGATACAGGAGATCGGAAGAGACAACTTTAGCGGTGAGGCGCTTCCCCCCTGGATCATCATATGCAGGAGGATCCACAAGAGAAGGAAGAACCTTCTTCTTTATTGAGGGTAGTTTTTCAAACTCTTCAAATTTTGGGGTCCAAGCGTTCATAGCACAAGCTTCATCCTCGTCTTTGAGTAAGGAATACAAATAATTGACGTCAGAAGATTTGAGAAATGCAGCCTCTTCAGCTGTAAGAGCAACTTCCAAAGGATCGCTATAAAGCAACTCGTCCACATGTTCCTCCACAAGAGTATCAATGAGGCTCACTTCATTCACGTTCTCGTCATCCCCTATTTGACTGCCCACATTAAAAACATTGACTTCCATCTTCATGTTACCGAAAGTCATGTTGAGAAGTCCGTTACGGCAATTGATAATCGCGTCTGCCGTGGCTAGAAAAGGTCTTCCAAGAATAACCGGAGTAGAAGTAGCCGAAGAATCAGTTGGATTGGTGTCAAGAATTACGAAGTCCACTGGATAAACGAACTGTCCAACTTGTACTAAAACGTCTTCTACTACGCCCCTTGGTGTACGAATACTCCGATCGGCTAGCTGTAGCGTAACTCGAGTAGGTTTCATCTCCCCTAACCCAAGTTCTTGATAAACGGAATATGGAAGTAGATTGACACTTGCACCAAGATCAAGTAAAGCTTGTTCGATACGTTTCCCTCCAATGGTAACCGCGATAGTAGGGCTCCCCGGATCTTTGTACTTAGGAGCAATATTCGTCTGAATAATTGAACTAACTTGCTCGGTTAAGAAAATCTTCTTTTGAACATTTAACTTGCGCTTTCGAGTGCAAAGGTCTTTAAGGAACTTGGCATATGTTGGAATTTGCTTGACTGCATCCAGAAGGGGTATGTTGATCTTCACTTGATTGAACAATTCGTGCAATTCCGTATTCAAATTTGGTTTTGCCAAAGCCCTTAAACGATTGGGGAAGGGTGCCGGTATTGGAACAACTTTAGGATCCGGAACGCTTTCCTTCTCCTTACCCTTTTCCTTTGCCTTATCTTCTAAAACCTCATTGCTCGGCTCCTTGGGAGATTCCCCAAGAGGCGGTGTAGGACTTGAACGATCGATAGGAGGAGGCAACAAGGACGGCTCCGGAGGCATCACCACTTGGTTATCTATCACCTTTCCACTTCGAAGAGAAATAATAGCCTTTGCTTGCTCGGGGAAAGTCACCGAAGAGCTAGCAAAGTGAAGACCTTGAGAATTAGGCGGCGTAGACGTTGATTGTGGATTAGGTTGAGGTTGAGTTGGAAACTTTCCTTTCTCTTGTTGAAGCATACCCACCGTGGTCGTCAACTTCCCCAACTGATTCCGGATATCATTCATCATTTGAGTTTGTTGCTCATTAATCACAGTTTGACTTTGCAAAAGAGCACTAAATTGATCTTCCCAAGAACGCTTTGGTGGTTGTTGTTGGAATTGGGAAGGTTGCTGTTGGAACTGAGCAGGTGGTTGTTGAAATTGGTTTGCATGTTGGAATTGACCGGGTTGAGCAAAACCGGGTGGACCTTGAGCTTGAGGGAATCAGAAAGCGTGTTGTGGTTGTTTCCATGGTAGTTGAGGAGCTTGTGGTGGACCTTGAGAAGAAGAAGAACCCCCTACATCCTGTTGACTCCAACGAAATCCTGGGTGTTGACGTGTTCCCGAATATTGAGGATAGGGCTCGAAACGTTGAACTGCATGAACCTCTTCTTGAGCAAGCCCACTAATCACGTTCTTCAAAGCCGGGATATTCGGACAAGCCTCAGTCGAATGGCCTACCATCTCACAAATAACACAAATCTCCTTTGTTTGTTGTACGACTTTCACTTCTTGAGATTGAGCGCTTTTAAGCTCCAACTTGTCAAGTTTTCGGGCAATCTCTTCCAATCGAGTTTCAACAGCTGTATGCTCTGCAATAGAGAATTTGCCTGAGCCCGTAGGACCTTGAGAGAACATCGCTCTATCCCCTGGATCAGTGAATTGCCAAGACTGAGTCCTCTCAGCTAAGGATTCGTAGTAATCCCAAGCGTCTTCCGGTGTTTTTCCCAAGAAATCACCACCACCCATTGTATCCAAAAGCTGTTTACTTTCTTGGGAGCATCCGGTATAGAAGTAGTTAACTCGGAGATATAATGGAAAATTGTGGTGCGGAACCGACATAAGCAAGTCTTTGTATCTCTCCCAGTATTTGTGGTACGTCTCCCCATCTCGTTGCTTGAAACTCTGAATCTGATCGATAAGTAACTTAGTACGGCTTGCGGGAAAGAACTTCGAAGTAAAAGCATCCTGAACCTCACCCCAATTACGCAACGATTGAGGCTTCAAAGAGTTAAACCATTGTTTTGCTTTGTCCTTGAGGGTGAAAGGAAATAGCTTCAACCGAGCTTGGTCAAGTTGCCCCTGGACTGTAACAAAAGAGTGCAGAATATTCTCGAATTCCCGAATATGCAAATATGGATCTTCCAATTCTCTCCCCCGGAACTCTGGAATTACCCTCAAATACTCAGCCTTGAATTCAAATGCGTTCCCAGCGGTCGGTGTTGGAATAACGATAGGCGATACTTGAGGAGCTCGTTCAGGATTCAAATAATCACGCAAAGTACGAACTGGAGCTGCTTCGGCCATTGGGCCTTTGCTATTGCGATTTACTTTGCGAGGAGGAGAATGGGCAGGATACGCCCTGACAATGCTGCGGATCCTTGGTGGTGAAGAAGAACGATGAAGCCGATTTGAAGTCGGGCTTCGAAACACACGCATACACAAAAACAACTACTAACTACTAACTACTAACAGCAAGCTAACAGACTGGAGGGGCTATGCCGCCACCTCAACTTCAGCAATCAAGATATGCGAGGGGTTATGCCACCACCTCGGCTAAGCAATGCAATCAAATTAAACTAAGTAACTAAATTAACTAAACTAACTAACTAAGATAACTCGATATTTGGCTAGGCTTCGTTACACCTCAGGTTAGACACCACAGTCAGGTTAGAGGTATCCACCCAACTAAACACGAGCTACTAACACGTAAGCTAAGCTAACACATACTACTAAACTGCAACTAAGAGACGAAAGCGGGATACTTACAGTGGTTTGTCGAACCTCCAAGAAAGCCATAATAAGAAATCCCCGGCAACGGCGCCAAAAATGCTTCGTTATCTTCCGTGTTGAAGAATATTACCCCAAGCGTAGGGTTTAATACGTCATTTGAAGCATAATAAACCGGAGAAGTCCGGGATCGTACCCACGGGAATAATTATATGGCTTAGCTCGGATTTGTAGATGCAAGTAGGGTTTTCGACTTTTAGCCAGTCAACTTGGTTTTACTTTGAACGGTGAAATTAAAATGGCTAAATTGAAAATGAATAAACTAGATAAAAGATAGGTTAGGTCTAGGAATCCTAGCACTCATGACTTGGGGCTAAATCACATTTTTCACCAATTCACGCGATTTAGAATACACAATTGTAGGTATCAAAATCGGGAAAAAGAGATTCGATTATCAAGCTAGCTCTAGAACTCATTTGGTGAACACCTCGAGCGACAGAGCTCTAAGCATCATGTGTGGTAGGTAGGCGAAGCTCCTACCTACACATGATCAAAGAGGTTAACACCTCGGTAATTCCTCAAATGAATCCGAACCCCACATTAATTTTCAAATCTAAAAATTGAAGCTTTATTGGTGAAAAATACAATTTTTGCCCAAGCCACGGGATGCTAATCATCCCATGACCCAACCCTTGAAACTACTCACGCATATCTACGAAGATAAGAGCAAGCGAAAATTGACTAAGCATAATTGAAAAGACAAGACTAGAATTAAACTAGAGATTAAGATAGATCGGGAATAGAGCAACAACGTTAATAAAGGTGACAATATCAAAAACTAACTAATTAAGGCAGAAAATTAAATATTGAAAGGCTGAAAAACAAGAACACTCAAGAACAATGCAAAAAGCAAAAATGAACCTAAGCTAGATCTAGAAAAATTCCTAAAAACGTGCTACCCTTTCTTTGTACAAAATGATGTCACAATCTTTTATACTCAGGAGATTCGCGCCTGGAATATTCCCACGATGCTCTGAAGATGCCCCGCTAAGCCCCTCGGCATCGATGGCAACAGGCATAAGCTGGGCCACTAAGGGTCTCGGCATCGATGTCAAGTGGTTTAGTCCATCGATGCCGAGATGGATAAGGCCTTGCTCGCTAAGAGGCTCGGCATCGATGTAAAGAAATAAGTCCCATCGATGCCGAGGCTGTTATCTTCAGCTTCAGCCTCACAGCTCCCAGCAACTTCCACAGCACCCAATAGCCTTCACAGCATCTTATTTTCATTCTCTAAAGTTAAGTAAAGATTGCATTTTAAACCTTTCTTTTACCTTTTCTTTACTTTAATTTATTTAATGAAAATAAGGAAGTACCCCCCATTTGGAAACAATGGCATTACCAGAATTTTGAGATTTCAATCCAATCAAAATGTTGACCCCCAGCTTTTAGTGTAAAACAGAAAACAGCACACTTTTCTATCGAATAAACGGCTCAAAACATGACCTTAATCTTTGAATAAAACCTTGCAATTTTGAAATTACCTTTAGAAAAATTCAATAATCAATTACCGCCATTTTTTATCTTGAAAATCGATACATTTTCGAAAAGTGATTTTTCTATACTTAGACAGATTTTCAGGGGCCAACGGGGTCTTCATTGATTCCTCGGGTACTTGGATGCGCTTGGGCCTTCTATGACGTCAAAACATGCCTTATTCACACGATTTACCTGAAAGCACTAAAAACATACCTTACGAGTAAAAGCAATTAAGAAGCAACTAATTAAACGATGAAATTAACTAAAACTAGATACTAGCGCACCCTTTATTGCATTATCGGGTGCTTATCAGGAAATGTCGGGGGTTCAAACTCGGAAAAGGAGACGAACTCCGCAGGAAATGGCAGAGGATAAACAGAGGAATTGGGAAGCAAGCATGGACAGACGGAAATTCAAGAATGAAAGGCAGGTGGCTGCTGAAGCTTTGGGCAAAGAGCATCTTGGTCTCCGCATTGTTATGCGAAAAGGTTTTACTTTCTGGACTGAACAATTAGAGGGTTATAATAAAAAGTTAGTTATTGAATTTTATAAGAAGTTGAAAGTGCCTGTGGGTGACTGGGGAAATGATCCCAATGCTGCTATTACTTCTAGGGTTGCTGACGTAGATATTGTGATTACACCCAATGACATAGCCCGTTACTTGAAAATCACTCGCCCAACTCCCGAATCTATTACTTATCCGGTTGAAGGCATGCAAATCGATTTAGGAGTCATAAACAAAGAGTTGTATTTGGATATGTCTGAGGCTGAAGTCCCCCATGTGCCTGGGAAGTTTAAAGGGTCTATCCGATTTTTGAACAAGTTAATCCATTACAATGTTTATCTAAGAGGGACTTAGCATAAGCCAACTAGGAAGAGTGGGGAGCTGTTGTATGCATTTGCTACAAAGGATATGGTAGTGGATTGGGCTTTCTTTATTTTTACTCAGTTGGTGGATTTTAAGAATGATACTTTGTCTACAGCTCGTATGCCATTTCCATGTATGATTACAGCACTTTGTAAGGAAAGAGGAGTAAGGGGTGAGGAGTATGAAAAGATGGAAGATCTTGAACCGGGACCAATGATCGATACTTTTGATGGGAAGAGTATTTCGCAAGCTCGTGCTGCCAAGGCCATGGGTTCAGGCGGCTACTTGACCACTTTGCCTCCAAAGAAGTCCAAATAGAGTACATGGATTAGACTACTCTGCTGCCAGAACATTTCTATCGTCAAGAGTTTGAGGAAAGAGAAGGTGGAAAGGAGAAAAATTCTGAGGGAGCAAGCTCAATTGAAAAAGGAGGTGGCATGGCAAACAAACATCCTGGAGCGTCAACATGGGGAGAAATTCGTGCCAGAGCAAGAAATTGAACCAGAAGTGAGTGATGATTTCGGGGCGGAAGAGGAGTTGATTGATGATGAAGAGGAAGGATGAGGTGGTGTCTTGTGGTAGTGATCCGATAGAGAGTCGGTGGTCCTAGAAATTCCCCTTACTTGGTCGGGGTCTTGGTTGGTTGACATGCCAACTATTCTATCATTTATTTTATTTGTCTTGTTTTATTCCGTTTCATAGATTAGCTTTGCACATTGTTAGTTAGTAGTTGGTTGTTGGTTTGGCAGGTTTGGCCTTGACTTGGTTCACTTTATGTGTTGGCGGCGGTCACTCGGGTAGTAACCAAACTAGAAATAGACCGTCGCCTATTTTTGCTAACCTGTTCTTTGAAACCAAGGTCATTATAAGCTTAACAAGACCTTAGTTGATCTTTTGTGCGTTTGGATTCCATTTTGATTGACTGTCTGATGGTTGTAGAATTAGTTAATGGCATGCTTTCCTTTCGTTATCCAAATTTCATCTGCTTGTTTTTAATTCTGTTGAATAAGTGCTGTAGTTTCTTGGGGCATAGTAGTTCTCATTCACTATTGCCTGTTTATCAAGCACTTTTTCGGAGGATATGGCTTAACTCTGAATTCGCAAGGTTCTGTGTCCCGTATCCTCCCTTTGTTCGAGGACACAAACCTCTTTAGCTTGCTCGTTAACTTGCTTGTTACTTAGCTCGTTTAATTGGATGCTAAAATTGTGAGTTGTAGAAATGAAATAAAAAGCCGGATCGATGAACTTTTGCTAGTTGATAATATTGAGCATGTTCTAAGTTGTGAAATGTGGAAAGATTGCATAGTAGTTTGTTTTCAAGTTCTTTTTATTTTGTTTGCTAGGGACTAGCAAACCCTAAGTTGGGGGGCGTGATAAGCACCCGGAAATGGAATATAGGGTGCGCTAGTAACTAGGTTTAGTGTCAATTTAAGTGCTAATTAGTTGTTTTTAATGATTTTTGCTCGTAGAATGTTTTGGTGTTGTTTTGCAGGCGAATCGCCTAAGAAGGAGCGTTAAAGGCTTAATGGCCAAGGCGTGGCCAACATCCAACCTAGGCAGAAGTAGAACAGACCGGGCAAAGCCGCGGCCAAGTCATAGCCAAGCTATAGCCCAGGGCAGGGAGAATACAAGAGTCAGAACTGATAAGAGCTCGCTACCGATTGGAAGGAATTAGTTCAATCGGTACCGAGGTGCTTAGTGA
>BPLS01024613.1:0-35396 GCA_019656275.1 Rhododendron kiyosumense | reverse complement strand
TTTTTAATTGGTTGTTCAATAGAGTATTAATCATTCCATCAATTGCTTCGTTCAAACACCAGAGACGATAGTATTTGCAATCCAATACTACATCAAACTCAGCCAATCAAATGGCATCATGAAATGGCGGTTACATATGGTATCTCCATCCATATACGTCTATTACTACACCATATACATATTTTAAAAAACAGACAGACCTTTGAGTAGTGGTACTGACTACTAAGCAGCAGGGTAGTCTCGGATGTACATCTGGTGGACGTTGGTGGGCGGAAGGAGGAGGAAATGCTTCTCCCGCATAACAACAGCGTACAGATTCTCATGGTGATCCTTATGGAACGAGGTCACCTTCAACTCATTCCAACAGCGTACAGATTCTCATAACAACAACGTACATATTCTCATAACTGTAGCGTACAGATTCTCATAACAACAGAGTACACTAGGCTACCACCCTTGTCGGTCGGTCCATCATATGAAGAATATCACCATAGCTTTTACCACCCCACCAAATCTTTTACCGCCTCACTAACTGCTAGTAGAGCATAGTCAGGTTTCGTAGGAGGCCAAAGTTTGAAGAGGCGTTGATCTCATGACTTGAACCTTGAAACCTCATGACCACCCAAACAACTTAGGAGTAAGCCTGGAATAACTAGGCTACCACTCTTGGTGGTCGGTTGATCTTTTCTTGCTTGATTCCAAGTCTCTTAAAAGGTGGATTTAGTAGTCCAATAAGCAGAGGAAATTTTTTGAATGCACTGGAACTTTGGTGCGTACAAGTCATGGCTGTTGCAAGTTCGTAACACAATGGTAGGAAACGACTTGTTTTTACCAAATTAACACTACAGAAAAATATTTGCTTCATTAAGAAGTGCCCTGAATCTCAATTTTCCTCAACGAAAACTATAATAATACAACTAGAATGATCAGTGTCCAGGAGGCAGAATCCAATTAGTGAACCTGATTGCTACTGAATATTCTCTTTTTGTAAACTCAAACTTACATTGCGAGAGAAGGATGTTTTTCCATGACCTCGTGCAACATTTCAGCAACTCTCTAAAAAATTCAATGGGAAACTTTTCTGAGAACTAGACAAACACCACGGTAGCACACAACGAATGGAATTGTTCTGAAATTAGCAGCTAATCATTTGTTAAGTAAAGTAGCAACCCTCCCCCAGGTCCGCGCCCGCCAGCGGACCTGCAAGTTCCAATTATCAGTTCACATCTTCGTGGTCCTTCCATTCACCAGGGTGTTCTAGTCTTGTCCCACAAACTTCAACTTCTCCCTTCCATCTTCCTCCTCGGCTGAAGCCGCTTCTTGCAGCATAGGAAGGCATTTCCTTCTCTTATTTGTTCGCTCGCAAATGTCCTCATGGGTGATGACATGCTTGCTTTCTGCATATTTAGGTCAGCATCTTACAGCAGAGGAAACGTTTCCAGGACGAATTCTGTTAGGCAAAGGCCTTGCAATGAGACCATCGACCGCCCAACCCGCTAGTACACCGTCCTTTTTGACATGGTTGAACTCCCTTAGAACATAGTCCAGCGATATTTGCAGCTTTCCCCCTCGTCTGCAGTCTTCAAACAAACTCCTTGTTTTGATCCATTTTTCTCTTGCCAATGCAGGTAGCTGACATGAAACATTGACTTGAGCGTGTCTTGTGGCAAGGAGCTTTCTTTGAATATTACCTGATCTAGTTCAAAACTCAACCCCAGAGCTCAATTCAAAATGCCAATAAGTAGTGAGTTTTGCTCTTCCTATCGTAGCTTATGAAAAAAGGTAAACAAATAACAAAAGGAAAAAAGAAAAAGAATAATCTTCACCAATGTCTGTCATGTTATAGTCATTTATTGGCTGATGCAAGGTCCCAAAAGTTTGAAATAACAAAGAGAAAATTTCTTTTATATCCCTTCGACTTTGATTGAAAATTCAAATTGGTCCTTCACTTTTTAATTTGGACAAATAAATACTTACACTTTCGAATTGGTTTCAATGTCAACCTTGACTTGGATACCGTTAATTTTTTGGATGGAAAAGGATCATGCCTCCAGCACATGACTTTTTTTGAGGGGTAAAATTGCCATTCCCCTTCCTCCCTCTTCCCTCCGCAGCAATACCATCACCACCCTACTCCCCATTTCCACTCCAATTTCGGCACACCAATTAAAATTGCCCATTCACCTTTTTTTTAGGACATCAGGAACCCGACGACGAGCGGGAGCTGTAACCCAAGTCCGCCTGAGAAATCCGGATCCGAAGCCTTTTTCACAACCAACAGGAGATCGATCTCCTGTTGAGGCAGCGTGGCCGTTCCATGCGGCTTAACGGAGATGTCGCCGGAATTGTTGACAACGAAGTGGGGGCTGCCCCATTCATCGTCCGAGGCCGGAGCCCGACTACCCCGTCAAAAGAAGCAAAAGAGATATGAGCAAAAAGAACGAATCCCTAACTCACCCTTACAAACTACCCAAATCCCCACAACAACCCCTCACAAGAAGAAAGAATTGAAGAGAGATCGATTTTCTGCAATTGGGAGATGTTTCTAGGGAACTTTCACGAGATGATACCGGTGAGATTTCTTGAGGGAAGGTTGATTGCGTGATTGGTGGGTTTGGGCATCAAGAATTGGTGGATTGAAGCTTGAAATATAGCTAAAGGCATTTGAAGCCCCATTGTTGGTCTCTGCTGTTGCATGAGGAGTGCACAAGGGAAAAGATGAATATGAAGGGGATGAATTTAAGGATGCTTTCCACCTCGGAAATTTGATTTTAGTGGGTAGAAGCACTGGGTTTGGCTCCCATATGAGAGAGAGAGAGAGAGAATGAGTGAGAGAGACAGGGAGAGAGGGGGAGGTGTGAATGGGCAATTGTACCCTTAATAAACAGTCATGTGCTGGGCACATGATCATTTGCCGTCAAAAATACTAACGACATCCAAGTCAGGGTTGACATTGAAACCAATTCAAAAGTGCAAGTATTTATTTGTTCAAATTAAAAGATGAAGGACTAAATTGAATTTTCAATCAAACTCGAAGGGATATAAAAGAAATTTTCCCAATAACAAAATACACCTTTAACCTAAAGGTGTTTAATTTGTGAATTTTACAGGCCTCCTGATTTTGGACTCTTTTTAGCTGCCATCTTCACTCATTTTGACCCTTTTACGAAAAAGCTCAAAATCAACAAACAATAACAAAAAGATTGAGTTAAATATTTGTCAACCACTGAATTCTTTAACTTCTGCAGGGAAAGTGTTTAGCGGTCAATAATATTTCAGCAGCTTCAGTTGGAAGAACAAAGTTGCAAATATCTAATGGCAAGAAACCCACCACATAAACTACTCCTCGTATGAGATTGACAACCAATAAAGTCACTATTGAGTTCCTTATTTCATAAATTGCATCTCGTGTGATATCCAAGATTGGGAGAGAAGGAGAAGATACTTACCAGGAGAACAGTAGAAAAGCAGTAGAACCTTAAAACAAAAAGCAAAAAAACTATATTTTGGTCTGCCCAATGTGATTGGTCCTATAATCTTAGGATGTATATATTTTTTCCAGGACCAGAACTACTGGGGGGTCACCACAAGTCCATAACTGTGATTTCAAGAAACATTTCAACTTAATTCCTATGCTCACCTACTCACTGGAAGGGGAGAAAAACTCAACTGTTTGGATGCGCTAGAACATCATAATCTATAAATCTACCGAATCTCTACCCATAAATCATGAAGACTTAAATACCTGTAAACGTCATCCTAATTGGGAAAACGCCACGAGCCCCCACCCAAAGAGGTACAACGAACACACAGACCATGGCAAAAAATTTCACAGTCTGAAGGTTAGATCTTCAATCTACAATCCCAGCACCATAAATTAGCAAGAAAAACACCGAATAATGGCTTTTGTGCATACCGATGCTCTGGACTATGAATGAAGGAAACATGGTAATGTGCACATAAATTGAATTGGGTCTCTAGGCCTGCCCACTCTAATGCCATTTGGCTTTGATTTAGGGGCATGGTTTTGCAGCAAAACAGGTATAGGGGGGCACTGTTTAATTGGTATTCTTGTGCATATTGCCAAATGTTAGGTCTATCTCCAATCCTTCCTTGTCCATACCCCCAATGATTGGGGACGACATGGGTTTCTGCTGTTGTTGTAACACCGAATAATGGCCTTTCAATAGATTTGGTAAAATGCATGAAATATGAACCCAAACGACGAAAAAATAACCAAGAAAAAAAAGAGAGATATCCAAGAAAACAAAAGAAAGACCGAATTGAGAACCAAGGTAGGGATGTACATACAAAAAATCTTCCCTCATGCCCGGTCAAAATGTAGCCTTCATATCTGAAGAGGTCAAACAATCCAAGTGCATCACTCTTGTTTGTAACGACATCAGAGAGTTTGGTCCCCAGCTGCAGCCAAGCCTCAATAGCAGCAGCAGCATCCTTGGCTTCTCCTGAAAGTACTGCCAACTGTGACTGGAAAAAACCAAAATGCATAAGCATCTGCAGAAAAACAATTCCCTTCTTTTTCATCTTCATTCAAGATGAACGAATCAAAGCCTGAAATTTCGATCAAGAAAACATGTTCCAGACTGTCTATAATAATTCAAAACTACTCTCACACATTGCCAACTCCCAAACAATAATTTTATACCAACATATTATCAAGTTGCAAAGACAATACTACACTGCATATTATCATGGCATGTAATCCTCCTTTGAAAAAATATTACATTTCAAAATGATGCCATTCAACATTTATTGTCTTCCACATATAAGTTTTGTGTTTTCCTTAACTTTTCCTTTCCTGGTAAACAGTGAGGTACCATTTGTAAATACCAAGTTGTAAAGGTCCGTCAAAAGAAATCGATACGAAACTAAAAGCAGTTCCGAGAAAAGAAATATCATGAAGTCAAGCCAATCATTTCAGAATTCAACTCCCTCCCTTAAGCAAAGAGGGAGATTGAATATAAGAAGTTCTACACAGGGAATAAAAATCAGCACAAAAAAGCGACTGAATTTGAGAACAAGTGTGATAAGGAACTGGATAACCAAGAAAGTAATCTTCGTTTGATGCCCAAGGAGAATTAGTTGAAGTTTCAAATCTCAAGAGTGGATGGCTGAGAATTAAAATAGTACAGAAGCAAAAGGGAAAAATAACTAAAAGACATCATTAAATGTTTGAGCAAATGGGAGGCTAATGCGCACTATCAGTCCTAGGGAGTGAAATGCAGTAGCGGTACAACAGACTGTATAGAATGCAGAAAAAATTGAGTCTCTAAAATCAAACAAGTTATTCAGACTGACAATGGATACACTCCAAGTTTTAACCATACAATCCATTGCAGCAAGTCAGCAATACTATGCAGTATGCAGGGTTTATTTTCTGACAATCAGGTTGTTATAGAAAGACCCCGAGTGTGCCATCATAGGAACAATCAGCTATAACTTCAAATTACACTTCTCAGCACTATTTGAAGAAAGGCAACTTACTTTGTGTGCAGGACTCAGGTTAAGAAGTGATACAGCTGGAAAAAGTGGTTCTTCATCATTAACCTCTTTAAATGAAAGAACTAATCCACTATGCAAGCATTCACAGAAGACCAAACCTGTAGAAAGAAATTAAAAGGCATGTCTATAATTAAGTGTAAGATAATTATTCCATTCCGAAGTATCACATCAATTTGTTTAGAAAACTGAACTGACATTCAAAAGTCCTCCTTACGTTAACACCCAAACTTGCTCTGAACACTTTTCTCACAACAGTAGGACACAACTACGAATGCCAGAAATCTACAACGGGAGATAATAGGGATTTTAGGAGGATCAACCTCATGGGTGCAATGGTGAGGGTAATAAGGATAATAAAGGACAAGAACAGATTCCGACGATTTGTTTAAGCAGTTCAACGAGTGGTTTCAGAACAACATTTTTACGCTCTTATGTTCAAGGAGAAAAGAAATACAACAGGACTTTGCTGTGTTCTTGGATGACAAAGTTTACAGCTTATGTACAAAATGTGTAAATGATTGGTGTCTAACTTAGGGTACCATCTCAAAATGAAAGACCTAGATCCGGTAACATATCTTCCGGGTGTGAAAGTTACCATGCATTTGGCATGTACTCTAGTTTTGTGAAGTATGTTGCAGATCTACCAAGGGTCCATTTGATTATAGTGAAATGGTAGAGAATGCAAGAAAAAGACACAAGTGAAACTTTTCCCGCATTTGATTAGCCTGAAAATAGTAGAAAGTACTAGAAAGTTAATTTTCTTGTGCAACCCATATGAGCATGGTTACATAGCTTTCACTTTCTTGCTAAAAAAACACAAGAAAATTTTGATATCACAATTCACAAGGGCCATATAATCAGAATATTTACAACCAAACAAGAAGAATTGAAAGGTTCCAACTTTGATATTTGTAAGGACAAAAAAAAGAATTGCAAACATCTCTAGTATATAAGTACATTTTGGATATACCTCGATTTTGTATTACATATTTAGAAACAAAAGCCAGCCAAGTCTGTGTCATCCTTCACCCTCTGCAGTCATTTGCATCACCGTGTGGTGTCTCTTACAGTCAATCTCCTCCACTGGCAGAAGCTCAATGTTACAATGGTCGGACATTTTTTGCACACCTGGCAAATCCCAGCTAATCAAACAAGGGATACACACAACTCCCTAACCGATTCATCTTCCTTGAAGTAATTAATACTCCCTCCGTTCCAAATTAATGGTCTGGTTTGGTCTCCAATGCAATTTTTAAATTGTTAATATCTTTCAGTCTACAATGAATTTTGTGTGCAATATGGATCTTATAAGATAGATCTCAATTAGTTCTATTATACAAAGTTTTTAAAATGGATCTTATATTATAGGTCTCAATTAGTTCTATTATACAAAGTTTTTAAAATCTTTAAAGACATTATAGATTGAAAGATATTAACAATTTAAAATTTGCATTGGAGACCGAACCGGACCATCAATTTTAAATGGAGGGAGTAGCATATTTGTTGCATTGATAGACACACTCCTCGTACTCATTAGCTAAAAACCTAACAATTGTCCATGTGATCCGCGGCATTTGCAATCTGCATGTACAATTTTTCTCAAGAATGAGATGCAATTTAATTAAGTCTGCAAGGACCCAAACTGGTCTCAGAAGTATTGGACATGCACAGAAACAAGTTTCTGTGCATCAGGGTACACGAACTGTTAGCAGTAATCCATAAGATGAAACAGTGACCATTATTGCAGAGTATACTGCAACTAAGAACCCTACTACCAACTAATACCATTTGGCTTACCCATTTCAGAAACATAAATTCATTCCCATCAAGTACTAAACAGTCACTGAAACATAGTAAGGTATTCCTGAGCGCATATTAACACTGAACATCCCAAGGAACAAAAACTCAGACTTATGCTGTACAAACATGAATAAGTGTATCCTCGACAAACTAGAAGGAAATGAGTATAAGATGTACACTGAGACACCAATCACTTCAACTAAAAATGAAACTCCAGAACATGTCCTGTCCTCTACTGTGGAAGTGTTGGGACGTCAGGGAAGTGAAATTCTAGAGGTGTCTGCACAAAGAATCGGCCTAAATAGCAAGCTTTTTATACAACATTCTACGGTTACTTTTTTGTTTCCCAAGACTTACAGTTACTGTTACACATATGGATGTATGAAATTATGTAAGCTCATTAGGTTGGGTCAAACTATACTCTAAAAGTTGGCAAGGAAGGAATGATTTGGTATTAGTTGAAGTATAATACCCTATTTCTGAAGCTCTTATTGCGCTAATTTTCCGCATGATAGTAGATTTGGTTGTTTACTGGGCAACAGCCTGAATCCTCAATCTCTTGAAAAACCAGGAAAATCGTTGGCTGCATTTGCGTGAAGACCATCTCTGCCATGGTAAGTGCCAAGGTAGATTTTAATCAAATGGCTATAACAGAGGTCGGGATTTCACGAGAAAATAGAAGCTTGGATTTCCATTTGTTTCTCACTGGCAAAAAGACTAATTTAGAAAATGTTCGATACATGGATACATTCATGTATAACAAGTTCTCTTACAACTAGATTTCTGATGAAACTAACACAAGACTAGAGGACGGTACCCCACCTTGATGTACACGTTACCAAAAATATGAACTCAATCAAGGATGGCTGTGCCGCACATAAATTGGTTGGGGAAAGATTGCTTTTCAATTTTGTCAGGGCAAACATAGCTTTTAAATTTGGCCTGAATGCCCACCCTGCCTTACAACCTTTGAATAGTCTCACCCCATGTTAACTAGAAGGGGTATTTATGCAACAATACTTGGTGTCACATGCTTCCAAGTCACGCTACAACCAAAACAGCTTGAGGTCACTGCTCTCTAGGCATATCATTGGAGGGCAGTCAAAGAATATAAAGAACAGAATAGTTGCAAAATTTTTCATGTATATAAAATGATTCAAGAAAGATGATAACTAAATATGGCAGATCTTACCTTTAAAACATATTCAACAAAATAAAGAGTTCCTATGTCTTGAATCTCACCATAGTCATACAAGATGATCAATCAGGGCCTTCGATAAAGCAAATTTATGTCTCTGCTTTAGGGCTTTAATAAAGTGTAAGAGTATTCTGCAATTAAGTACCCAAAGTGCTGAAACCATAAGGACCTAAAGATCCCGACTGTATGGTAAATTCAAATGGAATGTATTCTCTGCATCTTCCCATCACTCAATCTTGCAAGGTTTAGATTTAAGAAACAATGCAGTAATGCCTAGAAACATAATCAGCCTTGTATACTACGAATCAGAACCATAAATGAGTAGAGGCCATTAAATAAAAAATTTAGGAGAGAGATAGCAACACATTGGATTAGAATAATCGTACATATGTAAACTCCAACAATTGTATAACATACTGCAAACACTTCAATACTAACAGAAATTGGAACTGATTGTAAGCCAATCAATGGGAAGTCACAGCAAGTCTGTGAACAAAGTTTCTATGTTATTTTTTCATATCGGGTCATGGATCAAAGAGTGGGATACTGGGCTCCAACTGAAGAAGTATTGAGCTTGAATCAGACAATTTGTCCTTCGTTTGCTGTATTCCACCATTAACGGATTCCAGACTTTCGTGGTAAACAAGAGCTTGATATCAAATAAAATCCTCTTTAGGTCCAAGATATGTGAGTTCTCGAGTACATGGATTGTACAATACCAGCTGAAAAACCCAACCCAGAATAAGCTTGAGGAAAAGAAGTTTGCCATTCTTCCAAAACCCCTGTTGGAAAGCTCTACAAGGAATCGGTCCAACACTAAAATGTTTGATCCAACTGCCCTCCTCCTCCATCACCCAGATGTCACAACATTCGTCAATTCCACTCTCAGGGAAACCTTTGAATTGATACAGAGCAATACGGTCACCATTGTATGGTTTTACGTCACATTTATCAACCCCTGATGGAAGAATAAAAGGAACAGATATCACTCGGAAAACCTCATTGCCCATGTCAAATGCAAGGACCCCAGTACCAGCCCACCAGTAATAAACTCCATCTGAGTATGCTCCGATCCCAAAACAACGCCGCAAACATTCAGGCGACAGATAACTATTGAGATGTCTCCAAGTATTAGTACTTGGGGAGTACACATGAACACATACATCATCAACCATTGGCATGTCTTTAACCCAATAAACAATTTCACGGATGAGAACCACCTTGTAGTAGTCAGTTGACTTGTCGAACCCAAATCCAATATTCGAGTATTTAATATCCGTGTGTACAATATCGAGAGTGGGCCGAAATTCAGGGTGGCCGGCAGAGGGGAGTGTTCTGAATCTCTAATGGCGGGGTTCCAGATAATGAAACGACCCTCATTATTAAACACACAAAACAAGCCGTTTACGGGGCCATAAATACACGCTGAACGGAGAGTTTCTAGGAAATCAATATCGTGATATGCATCGCTAGAGAGGGTTTCATCAGGGAATAGGGCGTAATGGCATTTACTGGTATCGTCAATGTCATCGAAATCCTGGAGGAAGATGCGACCTTTGTCTTGGAGTTTTTGAAGGCGGAAGCGAGCGTGTGCGAAGCTAGGGTATTGGATTAGGTCGTACCAGTTCTTGCAGACGATGGTGATAGTCGGGGCGGCGCTGGTCCTGACTGCAGCTCGCCATGACGTTCCAAACTGGATGCTTCATCTCTCTCTCTCTCTCTCTCTCTCTCTCTCTCTCTCGTTTTCGGGTTCCTTCTTCCACAGCGACATGCTAAAACTACCGACCTGTGGTTACCAGAAACAGGGAAATTGATTTACACACTCTACGGAGTATTTTTTAGGGAGCCTTGTTGATAAGGACATACTATAGGGGTTAAAGAGCAATTAGTCCATCTAAAGAATTTGTAGCGGCTCCGGTCCTTTTAAGCACACGCGTTCCAAAATTAGCCATATAACACGCGTTTCCAAAAACGTTTCAGAGACGAAGAAACCTAATCACCGTCGTCATCGTCGATCCTTTCGCCGTCGTCATCATCGATCCTTTCGCCGTCGTTATCGCCGATCCTCTCGCCGTCGTTATCGCCGATCCTTTCACCGTCGCTGTCGTCATCGTTACTGTAGCCGTTCATTTTCGACCGTTTCAACAGGTAACTTACCTTTTCTATTCGTCGCTATCGTCATCGTCGCTGGCGTCATTCTGATAGTCGTCATTTTCGCCGTCATCATTTTAGCGTCACTTTCCTAGGGTTTTAGCTTCATTTTCCTAGGGTTTTAGCATCATTTTCATAGGGTTTAAGGATTATTTACTGGTTTTGTCACTTTCTTTATGTTCGGGCCAGAAAATATGCTATTAAATATCGGGTAATGGAGTTTTCGCATGTATTTACATTGTGATATTATCTCCTACTTTATCCCTTGTTGTAAAATACAACCAAAAAATGTTTTGGACGAGATAACATTATCTCTTTATTAATACCAAAACTATTTATCTGAGATACTGTTATCTCTTTACTATCTCTTCCTTTATCCACGTTTGCATGTGTGTACATTGTACTACCAGAAGAAATTTCCAATGAGATAACATTATCTCTTTATTAAGTTTGTGAGATACCAACACAATTTATCTGAGATACTGTTATCTCTTGCTCATTTTTGCCAATAATATTTCCAACGGATAGAGTTATTTGTTAGCTAGTTTATTTGTGAATTCAATTGGCTAAGATACTGTTTTCTCATCTGTTTTAGGAAGAAAAAGATTCAACATGACACAAAACCCTGAAAACCCTCCTGAAAACCCACCTGAAAACCCTCCTGAAAACCCTGAAAGACCCAGAAGATTTAAAAGATTCAAAATCAAAGCCCGAAAGAAAACTACAAAGAAACCACAACATCAAGAAGAAGAAGGCATAAAAACAAGGAGTCAAACAAGAAAGAAAAGGAAAGAGGAAGAGACAGAAGAGGTGAAGGAAGAGGAGGTTAAACCGAGGAGGAAAACAAAAAGACAAAAAAAACAAGAAAAAAATGAGGAGGAAGCAGACATAGAAGAGGTGAAGGAAGAGGAGGTTAAACCAAAACGTTTGCAATACAGGTAACTACTTGGCGTGCCATTCTATATAAGTTATTGAAGGTGTTATTTTTTTGAGATACTGTTATCTCTTGCCTCATTTTTGCTGATGTACTGCTATTATCTTGTAACTTTTATTGTAGGTCAAATCTTTACAGCATTGTAAGCCTTCTACATGATGTAAAGTTCAATGAAGTACAATCCGAACAGATTCGGAAATCACCTTTTGCGAACATGTTGTTTGCAATTACTGAAGGGAGTATTGATGAGCAAATGGTGAAGAAATCTGATCCTATCCTTGTCAAGTTGATAGAGACATATAAGAGAGGTCAAGCAAAGTTTTCGCTTGGAGGAAAAGATATTGCTCTGACTGATCATGAGATTGGTGTCATTTTTGGAATAACATCTGGACCAGTGAAGATCCACATCGCAACCCATGGGCGAAGGCCAGACACAGAATTTGCCAATCGAGTCTTTGCCGGGGCAAGCACTATGCACCTTCCAACAATGAGGGTGACAATTGAAAATATTTTGAATCCTCCCGTCAAGAAGAAGCAAAAGAAGAAGCAAAAGGAAATATCAGAGACAGAAGCTGCAAAAGATTTGGCACGTCTTCTGACATTGTATACCATTGGAACACTGTTTTTTCCAACAACAGGACCAAACCTAAATTGGTCCTACCTCAAGCTTGTTGAGGATTTGGAAAATAGTGCAAATTACAATTGGTCAGTGTTCATCACCGATTATCTTGTTAACGAACTCAACTCCAAGAATCCAACAATTGTTGGTGGTTGCACCACTGCACTCCTGGTAAAAATCTTCTACCCTTTCTCTTGTAGTAAAATATCAACAACGTCTAACACCTATTTTTATTGAAAACAGTACTGGCTCTGTGAACATACCCACATTATGGAACCAGCTCAAGCAAATTTTCCAAGATTTATGAAATGGAAGATGAATGAGCTTGCTGCTAAATTGTTGGAGGCACCTCTGAGCAGCCTTCCTGAGGGAATGGTAAGCATCATTACCTATTGGATTTTATTATGTATAATGATCAAAACTAGATAATATTATCTCAGCAAAAACAGTGTATCTACCAGAATAAATCAAGATATTTTCAGAATAAATCCATATTGTGGGTAAGTAAAGTACTAGTCCCGCATAACTACTTGATCTCTGTATCTCTTGTTAAAAAAAATATTATGTGTCTGAGATGCTATTATCTCTTGTTCACATGCACTATTTTTGCCCACAAAATATAAGAGATAAGAATATCTCATGAATTCTATGTTATGAAAAACATATTATGTGTCCAAGATACTGTTATCTCTTACTTCACATGGACTGTTTTTGCTTACAAAGAACAAGAGATAATAATATCTCATGACTTTTATGATATAAAAGACATATTTTGTGTCTGAGATACTGTTATCTCTTGCTTCACATAAACTGTTTACTGTTATCTCTTACTTCAGACTGTTTTTGCTCACAAAGAACAAGAGATAATAATATCTCATGAATTTTATGATATAAAAGACATATTTTGTGTCTGAGATACTGTTATCTCTTACTTCACATAGACTGTTTTTGCGCATATAGAATAAGAGATAAGAATATCTCATGAATTCTATATTCTGAATTATCCAACAGAAATCAAGAGATATGGTTATCTCAACTGGTATCATTACCTCTCCTAATTCATTGTTCCCTTCTACTCTTAAAGGTCAAACAGCCAAAATTGGAGCTAACTGAACAAGAGAGAGGGTTGTTCGCAGCTCTAGTTTTGCATGAACAAGAAGGTAACCGCAAAGAACCCGAAGCAACCGAAGAAAAGCTTACGGACCAAGAACCTGAAACCCAAGAAGAAAAACCCCAAGAAGAGAACCAGCATGTTAAGAATTTAATTTCAGAGCTTCAACAACGAATTGAAGTGCTTGAAAAAGAGAACAATGTCATGAAAGTTGAAATTGAAGATAGGGATAAGAAGATCCAAGAAAAGGATCTGCTGATTGTTGAGTTAAAAGAAAATGTAGAATCCCTTCAAAATGAGCTTTCAGGGTATCGAAAACAAAGTGCAGATTATACAAATCTTGAAAAAGAAAGTTGTAGTTTGCATTTTGAGATGGAGACGTTGAAGGAAAACGTAATCGAAAATCAAGTTGAAATAGGCGGGCTGTATGTTGAGAAGGACATAGCAGAAGAAAAAATTGAAGAGGTGACAGAAGAGTTGCACGACATGGCAGCACATTGTGTTTCCTAACATTTCAAAGATCAGAAGATAATTGAAGAGTTGGAGAAACAAAGCAAGAATGTGCATCATGATGAATCTCCAATTCATGATGAAGAGGCCACTGAGGAAGAAATAGACCAAACGATCAAGTCCACAATCTCAAGCATTGCAGCAGAACCACAACAACTAACGAAGAAGAGATTGAGGAAAGGTCATACTGTGGACCCATCGTCGTTGACAAAGAGAGTGAATATGAGGGAAGATAGGAAACAGAAGAACATGCAGGATTTTCAACTCTATGGGAAGAAGAAAAGAAAAGACAAACCAGCAGAGAAAGCAGCTCCAGAACTGCACTATATGGGTGTTGAAAGAACAAAGCTGGCACATCTTGTCTCAGAAAATGACAAGATCTTCTTAAATTTCATATTTGAGTGTGAGAAAGACATCGGGTAAGTAAAAAGCACCAATTTGCTTGCTCAAATAGATGTTATTTGTCTAAAATACTGTTATCTCTTGCTTCATATTCATTACTGATGTACTACAATTATTTTGTTACTTTACAGAATCCCTATCTGGGATAACAACCTCTCCAATGGTACAGTAAGCTTGCAAGAAGCCATAGAAATCTTGAATGAAGAAGATGTACAAAACACGGTAAGAAGGGGAAAAAAACCCTCTTTAGGACTGTTACTAAAGTTTTGTGCATTTAAGTCTCACATGAAACAATGTGTGCAGCTCATCGATTCTTTTACATTCATGTTGGAAAGAGAGCAAGGAGATGAAAGTAAAATACTATTTTTCAAATCCATATTGTGGGTAAGTAAAGTACTAGTCCCGCATAACTACTTGATCTCTGTATCTCTTGTTAAAAAAAAATATTATGTGTCTGAGATACTGTTATCTCTTGCTTCACATAAACTGTTTACTGTTATCTCTTACTTCACAGACTGTTTTTGCTCACAAAGAACAAGAGATAATAATATCTCATGAATTTTATGATATAAAAGACATATTTTGTGTCTGAGATACTGTTATCTCTTACATCACATAGACTGTTTTTGCGCATATAGAATAAGAGATAAGAATATCTCATGAATTCTATATTCTGAATTATCCAACAGAAATCAAGAGATATGGTTATCTCAACTAGTATATGATATGTATTTTGTTATATGTAATTTGTGACACACTATCTTCTGACAGAGCCTACTGAAGGACGAGAAAAATGAGGTCAGAAAGATGTTCCTTGATGACAAGCTGGTAGAACTCATTCAAAAAGAGCATGTCTATCGCTACTTGGTTTTCCCAATGAATTCCTCAGGAGGTAATAAAGAGAACGAGAACAATCCAAACCATTGGACTGTCCTAGTTTATGACATTGAGGATGGGCAGTGGAGGCATTACAACTCCATCAGACCAATTGGAAGAAATGCAGATCCATACGTTGCAGATGCTCGTTTAATGGTAAAAATACTGAGATTTCTTGTAATCCATACTCAAATGACTTAAAAATAATAATAAAATAAATATTTAACTTTGCAAATGCAGAAAAGGTACGTTGAAGGATTTGTGAAGAAAAACCATATCCCAACATTCATCCTGTCATCACAAAACGAAACAATCTTTCAAAAACAAAAGTTTGATGCTCCAATAATCTCACCCGCATCTCCGCAACAAAGACCTGGAACGTAAGTCAATTAATCTAGTTCAGCATTTTATTTCGATACTCCTGTGCACTGTATTATTTCCTGTGCACTCTATTTTTTAGTCTTCTAAACTTTGATTATGACAACTTGCACTGTATTATTTTTCTGTGCACTCTGTTTTCTATCCTTAAACTTTGATTATGACAACTTTTGCAGCGTTGATTGTGGAATTATTGTCTGCTACATCATTGAGAAGCTTGCACAAGGAGATCGCATCCCGGAGTCATTGACAACTATTGAAATCAGACAATACAGAGTGTCATTGTTGCAGAGATTCCTGCATGATGAACCAAGAACATGGACAGAAACACTTTGGAAAGACCGGAAGTTTGCAAGTGAGATTAAATTTGAAGATTGACAAGGTGTAGGAAAGTTGAATAGGTGTTCTTTTGTTAAAACTGACACATATGAATGGTCGGCTCCGAACAATGAGAATTTGCCGTACCAGGGTTGTATATGAAAATGTCTTACCTGATCTGTTAGAAATACAATAGGTGTTCTCTTTTGTTAAAACTGACACATATGAATGGTCGGCTCCGAACAATGGGAATTTGCCGTACCAGGGTTGTATATGAAAATGTCTTGCCTGATCTGGTAGAAGTACAATAGGTGTTTTCTTTTGTTAAAACTGACACATATGAATGGTCGGCTCCGAACAATTGAAATTTGCCGTACCAGGGCTTGTATATGAAATGTCTTGCCTGCTCTATTTTGAATTACAATTACAATAGATGTTCTTTTGTTAAAACTGACACATATGCATGGTTGGATCCGAACAATGGGAAACAGCAGCTCATCTATAAAATATCTATCAACAATGGGAAACAGCAGCTCATCTCAGCCAATAAAATATCTATCAACACAAAAATTAAAAGAGATAACAGTATCTCAGCCAATACATTTCACAAAATATATCTCACACAAAATATTCTTTGTGAACCCTAAACATGATCTGTAAAAATAAAAAGAAGAAGAAGAGAGATAACAGTATCTCAGCCAACATTTAACCTTTCATTCAATGTCCAATGAATATGAATCTAAAATAGAACACAATGAATCAATCGCAAGCTTCCTTACATCTCTTCCTATTATGATTTCCTAACTTCTTGCACCTGCCACACCTTATTTGCCTCACCTTCTCACCCCTTGACCGGATTCTTGCAACCTTGGGTCTCCCACGTGGCCTCCTTGTCTTAGGAGGAAGAATAAGAGGAAGAATAACAGCAGAATTTTCAGCAGAATTTTCAGATACTTGTGCACCTCCAAGAGTAGAAATAGGAACAGGATGTATAGAACAATCGTAGGAGAATCGGAAAGCATCAGCAGTGTATAATGGATCAATATAATTAGATACATCTATGCCATTCTTCTGAAGAGCTGTGAATGCATGCACACAAGGGAAACCATAAAGCTGCCAACGACAACATGTACATGTCTTGTTTCTTATGTCAACCACAACAGCTGGTAATGAAGACACTTCAAAAATCTCATCACTTGATCCAAACACAGTCCATGACCGTCCTTTATTAAAGAACTCTCTCAATTTCGCATCATATTCAGGACACAAAACACTGCTCAACTTTCTTGATAACTGTTTCCTTTCACACATTTGAGTCATGATTTGAATCCTGATCGTATCAACACATTTAAGGACTGGCAATTTACGAGCTTCAAGAATCCAATTGTTAAAAGACTCCACAGCATTTGAGGTCATTTCCCCATATCGTTTCCCTGGGAAATATGCATTCGCCCAATTATACAACGGAATGTAAGCAACAAACTCCTTAGCTCTGTCTCCACCAACCTCAAACAATTCGTTTACACAGTTTTCAAAAACTAATACTGTAGGTGCAAGAGCACAATCATTGAAGAGACTAACTACTCGTTCCCGAAAGCCATTAGCTGCTCTTCCTGACATCCTATCCCTCAAGTTATTCTTTAAATGCTGCAGACAATAAGAATGATATCCGTTTGAGAAAACCTCTGGCACATGCTTCACAAGACCAGTATGGCGATCTGTTATAAAAGTAAGTTCACGAGCTGACAGAATAGATCTCAATTTCAACAAAAACCAAAGCCAATTATCTTCAGTCTCGGAATCAACAACACCATAAGCAACTGGAAACAAGCCTACACCACAAAAAAAACAGATAGCAGTATCTCAGCAATAACAGTCTCTGTATCTACAGATAGCAGCATCTCAGCAATAACAGTCTCTGTATCTACCAGAATAAAGCAAGCGATAATGATATCTCAATAAAAACAATCTCTAATTACCAGAATAAAATCAAGAGATAACGGTATCTCAGAAAAAGTAGTCTCTGTTTCTACCATAATAAAGCAATAGATAATATTATCTCAGCCAATAATCACAAAACTAAAAAGAGATAACAGTATCTCATCCAATACAGTTCACAAATAAAAGACAGAGAGATAACTCTATCTCAGTATAAGCATTCTTCGAATTTGAAAACAAAGAAAAAAACTGACCGTTATCAGCATCCTTCCCAACGGCTGCGAGCACAGTTCCCTTATATCTTCCCGTCAAAAAAGTACCATCAAGGCATAAAAAAGGCCGACAGTAGTTGAATCCTTTGATGCATGCATCGAATGCCACAAATAACCTTCGAAACCGATTATCTTCACAGCATTCAACGTCCACAACACTACCGGGATTTTTCTCCTTTGCTACCTCCGCATACAATCGAAGTTTGTTAAATGACAATGCATAATCACCTTGAGTATCATTGTTTGCCATCTCAACACCTAACCACGCATGGTGATAACCGATTGTAGTACCGTATCGTTGCCTGAAGAATCTAACAGCATCTATAGGCTTATACGACGCCTTTGAACGAACTTCATCAAGAATTTCTTCTGCAACAAGCTTTGAAGACATCCGAGAATTTTTTGAATTACAAATTGTAGCACCACATCTGTGTTCTTTTTCAAGCTCCTTAATGCAAAAAAAACGATTTGATTTGTTTAGAATTGCATGAACAAACCATTTACACCCATCTGCCTTAAAAGCACACTCAGCTGTCACTCTTGACTGGTCATTCTTCAAATACTTGAATCTAAATCCAACTTCAACTGCATACTTACACAAAGATAACCGAAATTCCTTAACACCACCTCTAAATTCTTGACCAACATGACTAATCAAATACGCCCAATCAGCAGAAAGTCTTTTTGTCTCATGATTTGGACAAAACTTTTCAAGAGGATCCTCAACAATTTCAGAATGCGAACTACCAGTTACTCCACCACTTCCATTGCTACGACTACTTTCACCGATTTCAAAACGGCTACTAACTCTACAATTACCATCTTCAACAGATACCTCAACACAACGAGCACCATATGCAGCAGCTAAATCCATCATATTACAAAAATCATCATCATTCTCAAGGAGTATATTAAGATGATCACAAACAGAATACAATAACCTCAATGATACCAAACCATTCCACTTGTTAGAAATACTTCCAATAAGATCCTCAAATTGATAACCTTCTGTCACCTTAACAACAAGACTATAGGATCCATATTTGCATAATAGAAGAATAGAAGAATCCATTTCGATTTCAAAAAACAGTTCAGTCTGCAAACAGATAACATTATATCAGAATAAACAAATCAGATACACATATCTCAAAAAAGTAGCCTATCTACGAAAATAAAGCAATAGATAATGTTATCTCAACAAAATAGTCTCAGTATCTACCAGATCAAAGAAATAGATATAACGCTATCTCAGCAAATAAACAAAAATACAAAGAGATAACAGTATCTCAACAAATACAGTTCATTGTGATACACATATCTCAACAACAATAATTTCTGTATCTACCAGAATAAAGCAATAGATAATATTATCTAAAAAAAAACAATCTCAGTATCTACCAGAATTAAGCAATAGATAACGCTATCTCAACAAATAAACTTTATAAACATAAAAATAGAAGAACACAGCAAAAATCAAAACAAAAACTTAGACAGAGAAGAACACAGCGACAGAGAAACATCGCCACAAAGATCGCGAAGAGACAAAACTCCTAAAACAAAGATCATGATCCTAATCGGGAGAGATCGTCACAGAGGGAAACGAGATCGTGATCGAGATCATGAAAGTGATCGTGATCTAGAACGGAACTGTGATCGCAGGAAGAGAAAGAGATAGAACTGAGCTGTGATCGCGGGAGAGAGAGAGAGAGAGAGAGAGAGAGAGAGGCGTACCAGCGAGCTCGTGATTGTGCTGCTTGAGATCCAGAAACGGAGCCCTATCCAGAATGGGACGTTAGGTTGAAAAGCAACAGCGTCCAAAATTTAAAAAGAACACGTCATATATACACGCCAGTCAGGGCTTTTTGGTCTATAAAAGGACCGGAGACCTAATAAATATTATAGTGATGGACCTTCACCACCATATAACATTTGGCTGGGCTAAACACCCAAAAACACTTTCAAAAGGGATCTTAGCCCAAAAAATCGTACTCCCTCCGTCCCAAATTGATTGTCCGGTCCGCAAAACGGAGTGTTAAAAATAATACAATTTTTGCAAGAAAAAATCAAAAAAATTTCAACAACTTACTAGATATCAATGAGAATTTTTGATTTGTGAAAAAAGTTTGAATTTTTTCTTGAAAAAATTGCATTATTTTTAATACTCCGTTTTGCGGATGGGACAATCAATTTGGGACGGAGGGAGTATTTTTTATGCAGAACACTCCTTTATTTTTTTTTTCCTTTAGCAGCTGAATTTACCAAAATGTTCCTGAAATAATACACTTTTCATTAATTGTAGGGACTTTTTGGTAAATTCAAGTCCTAAAGGACAAAAAAAAGAGTTTTTTATTTTTTTTTTGGGAGATAAAAAAAGGGCCGGAGGGGGCAACCAGCGTAGCAACCCACCTTGGGCGTGACCATAGGGGCTCCAAACCCGCCTGTGGAATGTCCAGTTCGAGCCATAGCTACCGTCCGGGAGGACGGGCCGTCACCACGGCACCACCTCAGTGCACAGTTGTCAAAGAAGCCCCCTCCCTGGTCCACAGGGCGGGTTCGAAATTAAGCCATTGGGCACCACCGGAAATTGCACAAAGTGCCTCCGGGGCCTCGAACCTGGGCCTGCGTTGGGGAGAGGTGATGCCCTTTGCCAACTGGGCTACCACCTTGCTTAGCCTTCAAACCTCACCTTTGAAGATGGTTGAATAAAACCCCAAGCGTAGGGCTAGTTTGTCGGAAGCATAGTAAACCGGTAAAACCGGGATCGTACCACAGGGAATTCGATGGAAGCTTAATTGGATTGTAGGTTTATATGGTAGAGTACGGCGTTCAAGGCGGCCAACTAGAGTTGCTTTGAAACGGAGAAAAATGACAAGGCAAAAGACTAGGAAAAACGCTTTGATTGACTTAAAGAGGCAAGTCTAAGGATCTTCTAACCCTTGACAAAGGACGTTACCGGTTCTCAATATAACTCAGGCGAGAGTCACGACCGCGTGCTCACGCCCGGAAGATTTAGCGTCAAAGACTAAGTTTCAAGAAAAATATAATTTAACGGAGGCAAACCAACTTGTTAGGCGAATTTATCGAAAACATAGGAGGCCACGAGCCCTCAGCGAGCCGTTTGCCAAGACCGTTTGGCAAACGCCTTACCGAGTAGTTAACACCTCTTGCTTAGACCAAAAATGCAAGTTAAGCTCTACTCCGTAAATCATGGGTTAAAGCCCGAAGATTTGAGAACCAAGTAACTACCTAAGTCCTCGGGAAAGATTATCCCGAGACTTGGCCAAACAACTACTCACACATACTTAAAGTATAAAACGAAACATGAAAACGAGACATAGAATTTAGCCGATGAAAACGAAAACGAACTTGATTTTAATAAGGATCTAGTCCACGGCTACAACATTAACAAACGGAAAAACAAAGGACGAAACTTACTTGCTTGAGTTCTTGTGAGAATTAACTTAAAAGCTTCAAAGGCCTTTTAATGGAGTTCTAACAACCAAAAAAAACTTAAAGAGATATTTTCCCTAGCTCCTTTAATAAGAGAGAGAAGGAGAGATATATATCCTCTCACTGCCCCAGTACAAAAATATCCCAAAACAGGCCAAAAATGGCAACTATACCACTAAAGGAAAGTTCAAAAAGTAGCAAAATATCTGCACGAAACAACTTGTATCGATACAGTAATTAATCCGTATCGATACCAATGCTTTACGGGCAAAATCCAAATGCTCTGTTTCCATTTTGTATCGATACGGCAATTACACCCGTATCGATACCGCCTGCTTATTCTCTGCTTCCCAAGCCGTGGCCTTGGCTGGGCCACCTGCAGCCTCCTAGCTCACCCGATTTAACATGCCGCCGCTCTTGGGTCGCCTTGGCGCGAGTTCCACCGGGCGTAGACACCCGTTCTTGCTTGGGGCTTGGCTTGCTATCATAAAACGGTGCTTTAAACAACGTTTATCCTGAAATCATAAACAAACCACCTCACGAGCAAAATTGAATAGAAAAGTCAAAAAGAACATGAAAACGCCACTAACTAGAATCTTAAGACACCCCGAATGGACAATCTTGGGTGCTTATCACACCCCCCAACTTAAGTGTTGCTAGTCCCGAGCAACAGGGATACAAAACTAAGATTAACTACACAAACCTTCCGACAAAATAATTTGGCACATGCATAAAGTGTATCCAACTCGCAAAAGTCCGAAAAACAAATTTATTCAAATTCCGCAACTAACAGCTGAAAACTGAGATGGATACAAAACATCGAGCATATTTCCAACCAAGAACAAAAAATTCGTATCCTACCCAAAACAGGAATATACGAACTCGACAAATGCATTAGCACGCTACAAACATACCCCATAGCAAAAGTGCTCGGAATTAGGCAATGGGGAACAAAAATACCATGCCCTAAATGCAGAGAGCACCAAGAAATAAAAAAACATAAGTACAAGATATAAGCTAAAATATCGAAAGACAACATGCCATGAACTGAATACACACTGGGTCACAAAATGAATCAAAACGGAATAGATGCGCATTAAGGATCAGCTACGGGCTTCATTAAACTTATATTGACCTTGGATAAACAAAAGAACGGTTAGCAAAATGGATGAGGGCTATATACTGGCTTGGTTTATCTACCCCTTTTTCCGCCACCCACAAAAACAAGTTGCCGGCCACAACAAAAACTTGCTAAAACTATTAGTTACTAAGTCCACTACTGAAAATAAAAAGCAAGATAGGATAGGTGGGCTGTCAACCACCAAGCACCCCGACCAAGTATAGGGATTTTCTAAGACTTCCACCGACTACTAGCAACTACTATGCATCATCCCCTGACTCCGGCTCATCTCCGACAAAGTCATCAGAATCTTCTGCGGGCTCAACAGGCGGTGGGGCGTACGGCTCACTCGTGGTCCCCTCAGCTCGACGAGTCAACCACTCCAAACGATGCTCCATGCGGTTCTGCTTCCGAGCCATTTCTCGCCTCTCTTTCTTTTCCTTCCTCAAACACTCAATGATAGCCACTCCTTGGCAAAACACCTTTTTAGACCAAACCGACTTCTTTGCCTCCCTTGGCGGCATCCTGGTCAAGTAGTCCCCACCCGGAGCAGCCCTGGGAACCCTAGTCTGCGACATACTCTTGGTCAACACTGTACTATTTATCGTCCCGGGCTCAAGTCTATCATTCCCCATGAACTTCTCCAATGTAGCACCTTGTGCTCGACAAATTTTTGTGATTAGGCAAGGGAAAGGCATTCTTGTGTTTGTCGGGGCATTCACCTTCAACTCAAAAATTTGCTCGAAAATATATGCAGCCCAATCAGTTCTCATCCCTGATTGCATAAAAGCGTACAACAAAACCCCATCATCGAATGACGGTTTATTTTCAGCACCCCGAGGATTCAAATTATGATGCACAAATTGGTTAATCAACTTGTAACCCTCCCGAAACCTACCAGGCACATGCACATGCTATGTTAACTTCGCCCTCATACATAGCTTGGCGGATTTCATCAAATGTAACAAAATTATCCCGAGGGTAATTAATTTCATGAGCAGCCGGGCGGATATAATCCAATGCCTTCGCTATTGTTTCACGGTCAATCACAATCACTAAACGCCCGATTTTGGACGTAATTTGAGCTTCGGGATGTTGAAAATCAGCCGCCGCAGGCACAACCATTTTCTTATAGAAGGCAACTACTAAACTCTTATTAAAACCTTGACATTCACCAAGAAAGTAAGTCAAACCTTGCTCCACAATGCGCCGGATTGCCCGGTGTTGCGCCCCGAAACTCGATGCATCCACATGACGTTCATTTTTCACATTCCTCTTGGCCATTCCATCTTCCCACTTCTTTTAAGCGGCTGATAAAACCTCCTCGGTAGTCCGCTTCCTCCTCCGGGCAGGCCGAGGGTCGACCATCACCTCATCTCCCTCCTCCTGCTGTGCATGGCCTTCAGAATCGCTCTCGGGATCTCCAGAGGAGGAAGGTGCAGCCTGGCCCTTTCCCTTGGCCCTCCTGTCTGATACTGCGGATTTCGGGGCCATTTCTTTCGGATCTTAAGAGTTAGGGTCAGAAAGTTCGGATTCTCGACAATGGGGGTTTAATAGGGGAATATATGGCAAAATGGGGAAGTATAGGAAGGGGAATGGTTCAAAACCTAGAGAGAGAGAGAGGGAGAGAGAGAGGGGGCGGATTACCTTGGATTTTGGGTGATTGAGAGCAAAATCCCAAGGATTGACGCTTAAATCATGGAGAGGGAGTGATTTGCTGAAGATTTGGTGGAAATATTGGGTGTTTGTGGGGGAGAAATGGGGGTAGGGTGCGTGGTGGGGCGGCGGTTATGGTGGAGAAGAGAGAGAAAGTGAAAGGGGATATGGAAGAAGTCGGTTGAGGTCGCCAGATATAGCCAGAGAAAACACCCCGTATCGATACAAACTTTTTATCTGTATCGATACCGGTTGCTAATGAGTTCTCATCGTTCTGTTTCAATTCTGTATCGATACGCCAATATTATTTGTATCGATACCGCCTGCTCTTTTCTTGTTTGCCAAGAATTCCACTTGGCCAATCCCCTCTTGCCTGGCCGCTGTCACCGTTAACCTCAAACTGATCCAAAATGGCACCCGGAACCTCAAAAACCCACAACTTCACCTCTTGATGCATACCGCAAGCTTGACAAAACAGCCACCCTAACATCCGGTTTCCTAAGGATAAGTGGTATAACACAGACCTGGCTTTATTTTTAGGGACAATGAGACACATATGTGGTTAAATCAAAGAACGAATGCCGTGCATCACTTCCCAAAATGCGCAATAAATTCCAAATCCATTCAAATTAGACAACACGCATATCAAGGCATGAACATGAGAATATTTACCCGACACAAGGATGCAGAGGGAAAGAAAAGAAAAAGAATGGGATATGAATAAAACTTGGTCAAAACATACTCAATAGTTGCGCATTCCACCCTAGTCCATTCATGCAAGTTGTGACATACAAAATTTGCCATAACGAACTTTTGCTAAACCGAACAAAACATGAGCATGTGCCAAGTTATTTTAATCCACTAATGCTGTAATAACGGAAGGATTGCAACCTAAAAGTGAAAAATCGAAAAATTTTACCGAAAAATAAACATAGAATAATAGAAATAGCATAACTATTTCCCTCCCCCCAACTTAAAATATGCTATGCCCTCATAGCACGGAGAACAACAGTAAGGGAAAAAGGAACAAAAGATCGTACCAACGGGGGAATGTCAACCCCCTTATACCTCGACCAAGTTGGAGGCTTTGGCGTCACCGGCTCTGTTCGTCATCCGAACGGCTTTCAAGGTCAACTCCTTCGGTCCGTCCAATGGAACCATAGCTAGTCACACAGGATCATGATCAGAGCTTTGTTGGACTAACAACCGCGACACGTAATCGCACCCATACTTAGGGCTCCTGAATGCCGCAATCACTCTGACGGTAGATCCAATCCACCAAGGCTGGCGTGGTAGCGTGTACACCCTGTAAAAGACTTAAGCTCGAACTACCTACTAAGAGCCAAATGACATTAGAACCGCCCGGCTCATGTTATCCGGGCGCCAACAACAGATAAACAAAGGAAAACAACAAAGAACACCACCCGATTTTCACGCAATCTTACGAGTCATACTTTTCTTCCCGCGTCCCACCAAGTAGGTAAAACGCAGGTGGCCATACTAGACCGTCAAATTTGTTACATCACGCTCGAAGTAAAATTCACCGCTTGACCTCGCCAAGCAATTAAGCCCAGCGTTCCCTATGATCGAAACAAAGTGAAACGAAGCAGAGCCTAGCGCCAAAGCACGGGAATGCTAAGCCTCACCCAAAGACCTAAATTGCCCCCGATAGGGACTTATCTGGTGAGCATGGATCATTAACGGCAAACTACCACAAAGAAGGGGCCAATAAAGGCCCGATACAATGATGCATTGGTGAAATCTTATGATTTGAAAAACCCAAAACGAATAAAACACGAAAAATATGTACAAGTACGAAACATTGCCCTTACTAACCGGAGCTGGGCACACGATCCTTATTTTAGTAGCGGCGTGCGGAGCTACAAATACCCAAGTCAATGGTGGGTACCCCCTACCCGGGGGCCGGGTCCGACAAACAATTAAGTTCAGCGGTTACGCTTTCGCTCCCCGTGCAAATTAAACGAACAACAACTAGGCCGCTGGGCCATCCGTGTAAACTGGATCGGCCAACATCTCATCGGGCTCGCCCACTTCAAAGCCACCGAGGAAAGGCTTAAGCCTTTGACCATTAACTTTGAAAGATGAACCGTTATTCAAGCTGACTACTTCTATTGCCCCGTGAGGAAAAACAGTTTTGACAACATAAGGCCCAGCCCAACGTGAGCGAAGCTTACCGGGATGCAAATGCAAGCGAGAATTGTACAACAACACTTTTTGACCGGGATCAAAGTTTTTAATCACAATTTTATGATCATGCTTGGCTTTGAGTTTAGATTTGTAAGCGCTAGAATGGTCGTAAGCATTGTACCTTAACTCTTCAAGTTCCGTCAATTGGAGCTTGCGGCGGGCACCGGCTTTGGCCATATTGAAATTCAACTTTTTGATGGCCCAATATGCTTTATGCTCCAGCTCTACCAGTAAGTGGCACGCTTTCCCATACACAAGCCGAAACGGCGACATCCCCAAAATAGTCTTGTACGCAGTACGATAAGCCCACAGAGCATCAATCAAACGAGTAGACCAATCTTTGCGGGTGGGATTGACCGTCTTTTCCAAAATGTGCTTGATTTCCCGATTAGCTAATTCCGCTTGGCCATTCGTTTGCGGGTGATAGGCCGTTGAGACTTTGTGGATGATGGCATACTTCCGCATGAGGGCTGCAATGGAACGGTTACAGAAGTGGGACCCTTGGTCACTAATGATAGCCCTTGGCATGCCAAACTGCGACAAAATGTACTCCCGAAGGAACTCCACTACTACTTGGGCATCATTGGTACGAGTGGGGATGGCCTCCACCCACTTGGAAACATAGTCGACGGCCAACAAGATGTAAAGGTACCCGAAAGATGTAGGAAATGGCCCCATGAAGTCTATGCCCCAGCAATCGAACACTTCGATGATCAAGATGGGCGTGAGTGGCATCTCATTCCGGCGCGTTACACATCCCAAAAGTTCACAGCGTGCACACGCCCGGCAGAAAGCAAAGCTATCTTTGTACAACTGGGGCCAGTAAAAACCGCTTTGCAAAATCTTGGCGGCGGTCTTCTTAAAGGAGAAATGGCCGCCACAGGCCTCTGTATGGCAAAATTTGAGAACACTCTGTTGCTCCGAATCAGGCACACAATGGCGAACGAGTTGGTCAGCACAATATTTGAACAAATAAGGGTCGTCATAGGAAAAACGTTTCACCTCCGCTAGAAAGCGACGCTGCTTGTGCAAATTCCAATGGGCAGGCATCAGACCGGTAACCAAGTAATTCACAATGTCCGCATACCATGGGGCCGTGGAAATTCCAAACAACTGCTCGTCGGGAAAAGAGTCACCAATGGGAATATGAGATGTATGATCTTCGAACTCTAGCTGGGACAAGTGATCGGCCACCACATTCTCGACCCCCTTTTTGTCTTTAATGGTAAGGTCAAACTCTTGTAAGAGCAAAATCCACCGGATCAATCTCGCCTTGGCGTCTTGCTTTGTGAAAAGGTACTTGAGTGCAGAGTGATCTGTGTAGACGGTGATCGGTGCTCCAACGAGATAAGACCGGAACTTGTCCAACGCAAAGACTATGGCAAGCAATTCTTTCTCCGTAGTCGAATAGTTCATCTGAGCCTCATTGAGCGTCTTACTAGCATAGTAGATGACGTACGGCTCTTTCTCTTTTCGTTGGCCCAGAACGGCCCCAACGGCGTAATCACTGGAGTCGCACATCAGCTCAAAGGGTAACTCCCAATCCGGTGATCGCACAATAGGTGGAGAAGTGAGACTCGACTTTAACCTGGTGAAAGCAGCCTCGCAGGCTGGCGTCCACTCAAACGGCACATCCTTAGCGAGCAAATGACACAATGGCCGGGCGATGGCACTAAAATCTTTTATGAACCTCCGATAGAAACCGGCATGCCCCAAGAAAGATCGGATATCTTTCAAACACTTAGGAGTCGGAAGATTCCCGATCAAGTCAATCTTTGCCCGATCCACTTCGATGCCCCTTGAGGAAACAATATGGCCAAGCACAATGCCTTCGGTCACCATAAAATGACACTTTTCCCAATTGAGCACTAGGTTCTTTTCCTCGCACCGAGCTAGCACGAGCTCCAAATTTGCAATACAAGCCTCAAATGAATCACTGAAGACAGAGAAGTCGTCCATGAACACCTCCATTATTTTCTCCACCATGTCGCTGAAAAGGCCCATGATACATCGAGAGAAAGTACCGAGGGCGTTGCAAAGCCCGAACGGCATCCGACGATATGCAAAAGTCCCGAATGGGCACGTGAAAGTAGTCTTTTCCTGGTCCTCCAACGCCACCTCAATCTGATTGTACCCGGAGTAACCATCCAAAAAGCAGTAAAACTTGTGGCCCGCCACCCTTTCTAAGATTTGATCGATAAACGGAAGAGGAAAATGGTCTTTTCTCGTACTTGCATTTAACTTCCGGTAATCGATACACACCCGCCAACCGGTTTGAACACGCGTTGGGATGAGCTCATCCTTATCATTGCGCACCACCGTCACCCCGGACTTCTTTGGAACCACTTGAATTGGGCTCACCCACTTGGAATCTGCTATTGGATAAATAATGCCTACGTCCAACAGTTTCAGCACTTCCGCCCGCACGACGTCTTTCATAATTGGGTTTAGCCGCCGTTGAGGTTGGCGAGATGGCTTGACATCCTCCTCAAGGTAAATGTGGTGGGAGCAAAGGGAGGCCTCTATGCCCTTGATGTCGGCTATAGACCAACCAATAGCCTTGGGGTGCTTCCGTAACGTGGCGAGCAATTGAGACTCTTGGGGTTGTGTGAGGGCGGAGGAAATCACAACGGGGTAAGTTTGGTCTTCGCCAAGATAGGCATACTTGAGTGTATCCGGTAGGGGTTTGAGATCAAGTGTCGGAGGTTCCAAGCTCGACGGAACGGCTCGCTTCTCAATGGGCGGGAGCTCCTCAAATTTCGGAACCCACGGGTTTATAGCACACACCTCTTCCTCATCAAATAATGAGCACAAGTAAGCGACGTCGGGGGCGTCAAGAAAATCAGCCTCGGCAGAAGTAAGCGCCAATTCTAACTCATCTTTGCAAATAAACTCATGGACATGATCTTGAACAAGTGCATTAATCATGCTGACTCCACACACATCCTCATCATCGCCCAATTGGCTACCGATATGGAACATGTTGACTTGCATCTTCATGTTACCAAAGCTCATGTTGAGTCGGCCATCCCGGCAATGAATCACTGCATCCGATGTTGCTAGAAACGGCCAGCCAAGAATGATCGGGATGGATGATTGGGCTGCCGGTACCGGACACGTGTCTAGAACCACAAAGTCCACCGGGTACACAAATTGGTCCACTTGCACAAGCACATCTTCCACCATCCCCTTTGGAACTCGGATACTCCGATCCGCCAATTGCAAGGTAACCCGAGTCGGCTTCATTTCCCCCAACCCAAGTTGTTGATACACTGAGAACGGTAGGAGATTCACGCTTGCCCCCAAATCCAGAAGTGCTTTCTCGACAACCTTACCCCCAATAGTGATGGATATCGTTGGACACCCCGGGTCGTTGTACTTGGGCAGAAGGGTTGATTGGAAGAGTGAGCTCACTTGCTCGGTTAAGAACACTTTCTTTTGCACTTGGAGCTGCCGTTTATGAGTGCACAACTCCATCAAAAATTTGGCATAGGATGGAATCTGCTTGATAGCATCGAGCAAAGGCAAATTAACCTGCACTTTTTGAAGCACTTCATAGATATCGCTGTTCAGATTTGGTTTGGCCGGCGTCCTCAGGCGATTTGGAAATGGAGCGGGCACATTGAAAACTGGGGGAGCAGCGTTCTCTTTTGTCTTGCCCTTTTCTTTGACAGTAGGGGATTGCTCGGGCGAGTCCTCATCGGATAGAGTTGCTTTGGGCGGTGCCGTAAAGGGTAGCAAAATAGGCGCAACCGGCGGTTCCACTTGGGCGTTGTCAACCGTTTTACCACTTCTCAATGAAATAATGGCCTTTGCTTGCTCGGGGAAAGTCACCGAAGAGCTTTGCGCAAAATGTTGGCCTTGGGGGTTGGGTTGAGGTTGCGTAGGAAGTTTCCCTTTCTCTTGTTGCAAGACACCAATAGCCGTTGTCAGTTTACCCACTTGGTTTCGGATGTCGTTCATGGCTTGAGCAGTTTGCTCGTTGGTGGTAGTTTGCACCTGACAAAAAGCATTCAAGATATCCTCCAAAGAACGACGCGGAGGTGGTGCTTGATGTTGCGGAAATTGGTTTTGCCCTTGAAATTGGCCCGGTGGTATGAATCCCGGCAGGCCTTGAGTTGTAGGAAAACGAGGTGGACCTTGAAATTGTGGCTGCCTCCAATTTTGATTCTGAGTGGGGGGCGGAGCATGTGAAGTTGAAGAAGTTCCCATCTCATTCTGGTTGCTCCAACGGAAAGCCGGATTAGACCGCAACCCCGGATTATAAGTGTTGGAATATGGATCCCATCGTTGATTTAATGCACATACCTCCTCGGGAAGTTGATTATAGTGCTGACGGAGGGTAGGGATGGTATGACAATTGTCGGTCGAATGACCCGTTGTCTCACAAATAATGCACACCTCCTCTACTTGCCGAACCTCTTTCACTTCCTTCACTTGGGCTGAATCTAATTTCATTTTATCCAATTTCAGGGATAGCTCTTCCAACCTTGTCTCGAGTCCATTGTGCTCGTTCACTGAAAACTTACCAGAACCTCCCGGGCCTTGGTTTCTCATTGCTTGCTCGCCTGGATCAATGTACTGCCAAGTTTGGGCCCGTTCTGCTAAGGCGTCCAAAAATTCCCAAGCGGCCTCCGGGTCTTTGCCCATGAAATCTCCACTCCCCATAGTAGAAATAGTTGATTACTTGGTACATGGGAAAATTGTGATGTGGCACCGCGGCAAGTATGTCTTTGTATCGCTCCCACAGCTTGTAAAAGACTTCCCCCTCCTTCTGCTTGAAATTCTGAATTTGGTCCATAAGAAGCTTGGTTCGGCTAACGGGAAAAAACTTGGTGGTGAACACGTCTTGCACTTCCCCCCATGTAAAGATCGGGGCTTCAATGAATGGAACCACTGCTTGGCTTTATCCTTGAGCGAGAAGGGAAATAATTTCAGGCGGGCTTGATCGAGCTGTCCCGGCCCGGTCACAAAGGTGTTAACGATAGTCTCAAACTCCCGAATGTGAGCATAAGGATCCTCCAATTCCCGCCCCCGAAACTCTGGTATAACCCGGTGATACTCTGGCTTGAAAGCAAAAGCGTTGGCGGCAGTGCAAGTAGGAACGGCTATGGGGGAGACATGTGGACCCCTTTCTGGTGTTAAGTAATCACGCAAGGTCCGAGCAGCTGGTTGATCTGCCATTGGGTTTAATGGAGGCGATAACTCACGAGATGCAGAGCGATGTAGCCGGTTCGATACAGGACTACGATAAATATTGAGCATACAACCTGCACAAACCAATTAAGCAGACTAGAGGGGCTATGCTGCCGCCTCATTCACAAACAGTCTCGTGGGGTTATGCCACCACCACGGCTAGGTAAATATGCAATAATAAAGTAACAATTGAAAAATGCAATTGATGCTCGATTAGCTTCGTTAAACCTCAAGTCGAATTGGTGGCTCAGTTAGAGGTATCCGCTAAGTCGAGTTCAACGTACTCAAAAGAAAATTAAACGGAGTACTTACAATGATTTGTCGTTCCTCCAAATAAGCTATAGAAAGAAGTTTTTCCTAGCTCCTTTAAATCATAAACAAACCACCTCACGAGCAAAATTGAATAGAAAAGTCAAAAAGAACATGAAAACGCCACTAACTAGAATCTTAAGACACCCCGATTGGACAATCTTGGGTGCTTATCACACCTCGGTGGTAAAAAAAAAAAAAAAAAAAGTTTGTTGCATCAAAAAGGGGTGTGTAAATCAATTTCCAAAGGAAACGACCATTCCTGTCTAAAGTAAATGACATTATCACCCTTCGGTTTACAAATACTATGCATGCCGATTGTGTGCACATGCATGTGGGGGTGTGTGCGGATACTGAAATAAAAATGATTTGAAGTGTTCGTTAATTTTAAAATTAATTGGATAACTATGCATGCTTGATCCAATTATTTAAATTTTCTTCAAAATTCATTAGGAATTCAGAATGAAAAATCGAAAGATTGGAGTAAGCACTCATATGTATTTTGATTGAGCAGTTTTTTCTTGGAATCCTGCTATACGTACTGACGGCTTCCGCAGGAAAATCATACCGACAGCCGCGTCAGGCCGTCTCCGGCCACTGGACAGCCAATCCGAGTCGTCCAAAAATTCAAAAATTCAAAAAAAACGAGGGGCCCTACGCGAAAATCAACGGCATCCGATATGTATAGGGTGCTTAATCCAAACACCCTATTTTTCGTATATACAAGAAAAATAGGGTGTTTGGATCAAGCACCCTACACACATCGGATGTCATTGATTCCCGTGAAGGCCCCCTCGTTTTTTTTTTATAGAATTTTTGGAAAGCTTGAATCAGCCGTTCGGTGGCTGGAGACAACCCGACGCGGCCGTCGTACGGAAACTGTCAGTACCTATAGGATTTTTGTTTTTCTTGAGCCCCTCAAAAAATTATCCTAAAATTACTACTCCCTTCATCCCATATTTTTTATCCTATTTTACTTTTTGTGTCACTCAAACAATTGCCTATATGTCACAATTATAATATTTTTTATGATTTGGAAAACCTTATATATTTAGTAAAATTAATTGAAATCTATCAAATAAGATCTATATTTAATATAAAAAAACATTATAAATTACTAAAAGATATAGCTAATTTTTTGAGACGTCTCAAATAGTAAAGAGAACCAAGAATTTGGGACGGATAGAGTAATTGACTTGGATCGTTTACGTGGAAACACGAATTGAGTCCCACACACCTAATCACACACACCCAATCTGTACGCATAGTCTAGTCGATTTATTATGCAACTCCAAAACGTGCTCTTCAAAAGTGAAGTGCATGCTGAGATCACTTAAAAATACTTATTAGATAATTTGCACGCATCTAAGGTCTCATATGGTTAATTTTCTTAAAATTTATTGTTAGGAACCGCCAGCCACCTCGTGCAACAAATACAAAGAGGAGCAATGGGAATTGTGGATACAACATATGTCTAGACAAGGGTCGCCTGATAAACCTATATTTCTCACCCGAACAGTCCGTCCGATAAACATATATTCCGATCCACCACCCCACACACTCATACATGTGGAATGACTCTAACCCCATGTCATACATATTTAATTTTTGATAGGTAATAAACACATCAAAACTTGAAACAGAAAGAAAGATGATTTTCACATTCTTTTTTTTAATAATTGCTCCCTTTGTAGACTTTTTATGGAGTATGTGAATTTAAATGATTAGCCTTCCATTAGTGAATTTTTTTTTTACACTTGAAAGCGTAAGATTGTAATGCACATTCTAAGACAATAAAAAGAGGAGTACAAATACAAGAAAGGGGCAAGATCAAGAGAATATAAGAAAGTGGAGATTGAAAATCAATTACCAAACATAAATAACTAAGTTTTGTCATATGAGATTCTGATTAGACTCATTTTATGCTACATGAAGAATTAATCACATAATTCTTGAGAACTCCCATGCTCGCACTCTCACGAATTTTAGTCATTCAAGATACTAGTTTTTAAAGACACTTTCACCCTTGTACTCATACTCTTGTCCTTGTAACCGATAAAATGCCAATAAAAAATTTTGCTCAGCTTATTGGATTGCTAAATCCACTTTATAAGAGCATCCGCAATGTAATAATCAAAATTAAAAGGTTGCTAAAGTTAACAATGTTTGCTAAAAAAAGTGCTCACATTGTAATAACCAAACTTAGCAATGTCTTAGCAACTCATCAAATTTTAGCCTTTGAATAATCAAAACTAACAACTTTTTGCCAATAATCAAATCTAATGATCCCCACATTTTCTCAATCAAATACACCCATCATTACACAAAACATTTTCTCTCTCAACAATGTTTTCAAAAAATAACTTTTAAAAACTATTTTTTTTAGAAAATTTTATAAAAAATAGTTTTAAAAAAATTGTTATTTTGAAAAACTGTTTTTTTTTTTTTTAAAAAAAACTATTTTCAAAAACCGTTTTTACACCAAAAAAAAATATATATTTTCTTTTTGAAAAAACTAAAATTTTCCCTAAACTCTTTTTTTTCAAAAAAATATTCAAATTATTATAACAATTGTGATTTTGATTCCATAGTTTTTTTTGTTGTTGATATTATTCTGATTCCATAGTTTGAGATGATTGAGAATGGTGATTTTCCATTGATGGAAGAAAAAAGAATAAATAGGCAAGAATGGCAGTAGGCATGAAAGAATTGGAGGGGATGGGGAAATAATTGAAGGGACAAACTGGCGGGAATTTTTTTCTGGATGAAATGAAGGGTAAAAGTTTGGAGGGAAGGAAGAGTTGGCAGTGGACCAATTGATTTTGATTATGGATACAAAATGAACAATGTGAGACTTCACATTGCTAACTTTAGCAACCTTCTAAATGAATAATCAAAAGCTGACGTGGCAAGTTTTGATTATTCATTTTTGATTATTACATTGCGGATGCTCTAAGAGATGAATCATGCAAAAGAAAGATCAACCGACCAGCAAGTTGGCAATCTTGTGGTCCATAGCTTACTCTCATGCGATTTGGGTAGTCAAAAGGTCAGAGGTTCAAGTAATGCGATCTACACCCTCTTAAACATTGCTGCGAAGCCTCCAACTCTGTTCTACGAGCCATTGTTGGGGCAATAAAACCTATGGCTATTCGGGGTCCTTCATGAAAACTACATTCTTTCTTTTTGTCTTAGTTTTCTTACTGTTGCGGAATTTTCCTAGAGTAATTTTTTGGCAAAAAAAGGAAGTAAAAATTTCAAGAGTCATACATGTCGACTCCTGATGCATAGTACAACAGAAAAGAGGTACTCACTGACTTTTTTTTCTATCCTCGTTCATCCAACGAGCAAAACACTAGTATGTATGTATGTATATATGAAATATATATGTTATACTCCATATGGAGAGAGAGAGAGAGAGAGAGAG
>BPLS01024612.1:0-15194 GCA_019656275.1 Rhododendron kiyosumense | reverse complement strand
GCAATTAGCTGTTACTCATTTTGGATAATATTCTTAAACAACGCCCCCACTTGATTGCATGTGTCATCAACTTCTCAAGTACTGTATTTTTGTATGCTGCTGGGCTGGGTTGTGACTTCAATATATGCACGAAAAAGTGTGTGATGTTAATTATATACGTATTTCTGTGTGTATATCTGTATGTATGTGTGTATGTATATGTGTACGTATGTCTCAACGTGTGCATAATAGAACCCAGATAGTTTTGGGGAATGATCATGTAGCATACCAAGACCGTGCTCACCGAACATTTTTGTGTACATACACTTAACAATGAACAGTATAAGATTTTGTGGTGACCAATTAAGGACACAGTACAAGATTTTGTGGTGACCAATTAAGGACACAGTACAAGATTTTATGGTGACCAATTAAGGACACGGTACAATTAAGAACCATGGGGCAGCACACGGCCATCCTCCATGGCCAATTAAGGACCATGGGGCAGCACATGGCCATCCTCCAAGAGCACCTTATGATTTTTCATCCCCAAGACATTTACGGAGTAATTAATTTTGGAATTTTTTTGGTGTTCTGATAATTTTTTTTCTTGTTTACGGCAAAGAAAGCAATGAATATTGGAACCGTTAAGTTTTCATCCTCTTGCAAAGACTGCTCAGAGAAAATTGAAAATGTTTTCTTGTTGTGGTTTTATAAGTAGGGATGGCAACTGCATCCATCGTGTCCATGCCTCTGACCTCTGCGCCCCTAATCCCATAAGGAAGTTGGGAGTTTTGCATTTATATACTTTGTAGATTTTATTTTTTAAAATCAACCAATAAGAGTAAAGTGCCAAATAGTAATTTAGTTTTGGGGTAGTTTTTTTAACTCTCAACGCTGTATTTTTTTTCCAAGTCTATCTTAAGTGAACAAAGTTAATGTAGATTACAAAGATGAATGAGACCCGATTAATTATTCGATCCCCGATCCCGGCACCTCCCTTTTGCCGCCCTAATAATCAATCTGATTCTGACCTGCCTCATTATCATTCCTACTTATAACTGACACATGTCCGATATATTATCCAAAGTAATTTCGAAAATAATTCAATTACGTTTGGTATTTGGATAATATTATTACCATAGCATAACTCTATTTTTAAAACGTACTTAGCTTTGTATTTAGCATGATCAGAACAAAGCTATATATGAACTGGTTCTGGCCAAATGAGTTGTTGATTAATGAGCACCTAATCGATTAGTTTCGAATACAAGATCTTAAGAGGGAGCAAAGTGATTCACTAACCTTAACGACTAGGCCAACCCCGTAAGGTTGATTAGGACCTGTTACATTGCCTAAGATGGTGCAATATTGACAGGGCCGGGTCTAGCCATGGCTCGTAAGAAGCTAGGTATAACAGGAAAGTATAGACGCAAGTGTACGCTTGCGCACGCGCCTTCAAACTCAACCACCGGTCGTATGGACAGTTGCTTTCATGAATTGATCGGTCTGATCGATGATACGAGCCATAAGACTTGTAAACATTCATTTTGTGCATGTGTTCAATTGATTTGTGACATTTGTCAGCTCATCAACAGCATATATTGAATAGACACATTGTTTTTCTAATTACCTGTCAAAAAGAGATAGATTTGGAGACTTGGCTAACAAGGTCGTAGGATATGGCCCAATCAGCCTCGTCGTCGTCGTCGATCGCATAGTAATTACTACTTACGTACAGAGTATCAACTGCTGTTTTCTTGATACCATTTTTTTTCTATCTAGGTTAATTAATTAAATGCCTTAAAATTAGGGGTTGTTCCCTCGAGATTAATTTCAGATTAATTCGAAATCTTTCCTAAACAACATTATCAACTATTATATATGCGGCTATATACGGGACTACTTTGCTTTCAATTTTAATTGGGTTCTCAAACAGTAGACGTACGGTGATCGAGATTGATCATGATCCTTTGGTATTAATCAAGGTGCACGTACGTGACTGGCCTTTATTTTATTTTTTTTTCCCCCCTGTTTCGAAATTCCCTTGGCCCGCCCGCTTGTCATGTTTGATTGATCACGTTTGAAAAGATGGAAATTCCAATATTTAAGCCAAACCCCTGAGAAGATGTTGGGTTGTTAAATAACAGTCAAATTAATAAAGCACGTACTAGTTATAATTAATTGGGGTCGCGCCTGATTATCTCATGGATGATATGAAGCCAACAAGCTGCAATTCATATCAGTGAATATATATTGTAGTGGACACTCACTAGATCTATTTGGCTTTATTTTATTTTATTTTTTTCACTAGATTCTCGATTTAGGTGCTATAATTACAAGCACATGGTTTCTCGATTAATTTAGGTGTATTGGGAAACTGATCCCAACGTCCTTAATTTTACAATTTACATATATTCACGTGAGATGATCGATCAAGATGCATGGAGCTACTAGCTAGGGTTTGCATAACCAGCTGCTAGAAATCTAAGAAATAATTAATTTGTACAATGAAAATATAGTCTACTTCTATTGCTACTACTTGGCAAAACATATGCAAAAAGGATGTAATCGATCTCCACTACATAACCACTTTTTAGTTTTATTTTTTAGAATTTAATTTGAAGTGCCGATATAGTACATTATAAGCGTTTAATGTGTATTTATACTCTACATATACAGGGGAGTGTAGAAGGAATGTATGTGGTAATTAAAAAATAGAGTGTAGAAGTTAATTCCCTATATATATAAGGTGATTTTAGTAAGGTTGAGTTGCCCTTGCCCAAATTAGTTTAATTCGATATTCGTAAGGACTTTTTCAGAATTTTGATAATGATAAAGGTTTTTTCAAAATTCTACACAAAATTCGTAGAATTCTGAAAAAGCTCTTACGAATATCAGATTGAGCTAATTTTATACAAGAACGCATAAAAAATAGTAATAAGAATAACTCGTAATTTGAATCATTTTTGTGGGACTCAAAATGGGCCCCACAAAATAATCAATCACGCTCATTTATTGGGCACCAATCAAGAACCAAGGAAAATGGTTTTTTTTCCAAATATAAGGATTACAAAGATTAAGAATCAAGGACACACCGACATAAAGCCATCCAAGACCTAAAGGAAGGCAAGATGCCAACCAAAAAACAAAACCAAAGAAGACCGACCAGAAAACACCAAAACCTAATCAGCAAAAATGATAAACAAAGCACCAAACCATCAACACCAACCCAAACAAAACTGGAAAAACAGCCCAAGCAACCAAAATAGAAAAACCAAAGCACAATGATCCAAACTAAGGGGGCAAACCGAAGGCCAAAACCCCAGAATTAAAATTCCAAGAAGAGATAAGCTCCTTCCTCATTATCATCAAGATCCTCCAATTCATCTAGAGCGTTGATCTTTTCTGCTAATTCATTCTTCCACATTTCAACAAATTCCCTTAACAAGAAATTCCTCCCCCCTCTAGGCTCAATGCCTAACCTATGACCAATATCTAGAATTTTCCGAGCCTCCTTGAACAGAAGCTAGCGAAGAAGATATACCCTTCTTTTTTTTAAAGATTTGGTTATCGATTTAACACCAATCTCTACGATATATTTTCTTGTGCCACAGCGACACTGTTTGGTAGGGGAGAGCACCAATTAATGCTGAGTCGCTGACCCTGCCTCCCATCAGGTCCCCGCGTACTTAATTGTACGTTGTAATATCAAGATCAACGATGTCCAAAGAGCGGTCAATAAATTTTTGGTTTGTGTCAGTCACTCGAGAAATTTTTCAGTGTCAGGTGGGCACGGGCCACGTGATGTCAAGCACTCATCTCGGCTGTTCAAATGTATTTGGGAAAATGACGGTTAATGACATGTTTTGATAATTAATACCCGTCAATGACATTTTCAGTATTAACAAATATTTTTAGCTTATTCTTAGCGGGTATTAATTATCAAAACATGTCCTGGGTCGTCATTTTCCCAACGTGTTTTAAACAGCCCAGATCTGTTTGGGCTTAAGGGGGTGTTTTGATAATTTCACACTAAAAAATTATCCAAACTGATCTGGACCGTCCAAAACACGTTTGAACGGCCGAGATGATGCTCGGCACCACATGGCCCGTGTACACCCGGCACTGAAAAACTTCTCCAGTCACTCACAATTTTTGGTTTGTTAATCAAGTCATATCGGTGTCTTGAAATCCTTAGTCGAAATGTTGCTTAAAGTTTGTGGCAGACTGGCAGTATTATTGTTTTATATAGGTCGGGACCCAAATAGGGCTTGTCGTTGTGACTCAAAAGTTAAAAATTTGGGTCTTTATGTCAAGGAAGAAAGATAAATAAAGTTAATCAAGAGATTTGGCCATATGAGCATGAAAAATGAATTTTTTTTTTGTCTTTCATAAGATTGCATGTTTGATTTTCACAGAATCCAAATATTTCGAACCATTGGAGGGTTTATCCGGGCCTTAACTTCAGTGTCCCAAAAATGCGCGCAACAAAATGCGGTTATAAAGAGAAAAAAGAAAGATTGGGCACTCTTTTCACATCACACGGATCTCTACGACTAGCCTTGGTAATGTAGGAGCTGGCACCGGCCCAATAATTTCCAGCCCAATAAGTCTACCCAAGGACTGATAAATGAATTCATCAAAGTACAAGGCATTAACATAATATTAGGGATTTTTTTTTTGAAAGCCAAAAAAAGGAAATTTTATTAATCTTTTAAGTGAATACAAAAACTAAAAAGAGTAAAGAGAAAGGCAACAAGTGCTCATTCGAGACCCAAATCCATATTTGGCCAATCAAGGGGACACCCCCCAAGGAACAAAGCTTAGCACCTAAGAGACCAAGAGCCCATATAAGACAATAAGCATAAGTAGGACGTAGCTCAAACACCTAAAAAAGGCTTAAAAGCTCGAATTACACAGTTAAGCCCAGAAAATCCAAACCCTAGCCCAACTTCCGACACAACCCAACCACCGTCCAACAATTGCCAACCACCAACAACCCTAAGCTACCACCATCGTCAACAAATCCACCAGCCGGTTCATTCCTGTGTGAGTTCGATTTGGCCTAACGGCGATGGTGGCTTCCATCTGGAAGTGGTGTGGCTGTTGATCTACGCTTATTGCGTATTCCAAGACGGAGGTGTGCGGCAGCGTCTTCCCTTTTTTGGATTCTATAGGTCATCTTTTTTTTTCCGGTAATATTAGAAAATATTATATTACCATGTTTCAAGATTTCAATATTATGTTTTCTTATTATACGTATTTTCTTCATGGGTTTAGGTTTCTTGAATCTTGATTACCAAATTATAAAGCAAATATAAAGGTGTACTAGAGTTACAATCAATAATACACATCAATCAAAACAAAATTCTCGTCAATTCTCTTTTTCTTAACATGGAGAAAAGACTTGAAGGCAGAGTACTTGGGGCTTGTAGGTCTAAAGCTGTTAGGGCTATCCTTTTTCCTGTCGCACATTTAAAGACACCTTGTTCTAATCACCTCTTCAATAGGTAAATTGCTTTTCCCCCATCCTGACACACACATCCCCCGACTTCACGCCCATCTTCCGAAAATACCCCCATCTAAGCCTGAGGCCCAGAAACCCTCAACACCATTTTCTGTTATTTCTCTATTATTTCCTTCATAATCTTTATACTATCTTTTTTCTCTTTTATTTATTTAATATTATTTAAATGTTCCGATTTTCAATCCGGTTGAATCGGTGCAAATATCTTATTTTTTTTATCATTTTATCTTCAATGGTTATAATGAATTTTTGGCTTTAAGGTATTTCAACAAGTATCCTAAGGCTTCTTATTTGTTTCAGATCTCTCTTAGGGTGCTAATTGAAAAGACTTAAAGCCAAAAATTCATTACGATCATTTAGGATGAAATGATAAGAAAAACAAGATCTTTGTACTAATTCAAACGAATTGAAAATTAGAATACTTATTTTTTTTATATAGTTTATATATAAAAAAACGAGCGGTTCCGGAGACCCCTAAAAAAATCTTCCAAAGTTTCAGATTAAATTTTGATGATCTGAGCCGCTCAATATAATTATAACGTGATTTTAAGGGTACCAGTGAGAAATCAGCCAAAAAATGACCAAAAAGGGCTTCACCCGAATAATTTTTATTGAACTTTATTGAATGGTTCAATAAAAAACTGCTCAAATCAAGCCCTTCCAATTTTTTTTTGGCCAATTTCTCGCGGGCACCCTTAAAATCACGTTATTATTTATTTAATTCATTTATTTTATTATTTATTTTTCTCTTTTTCTTTATATCTTTTTCCTCTTTTATTTATTGAATATTTTTTTATATATTTTCTTTTTTATTTATCCGAAATACCCCTCCCTTTTAACTAAATTCTTTTTTTATTTAATTTCTTAATTCTTTTTTCTTATGTATTTAATATTGTTCATGCAATTTCATTTCTTATTTATTTCCTCGTTATCTATTTATCTCTTTCTATCTATTTATTTTTTCTCTTCAACCTTACTATTGTAATGTGCGCGCCGAAATGAGAAAATTGACATATCTCGAAACTTGATCGGACAACATTGATAATTTTGGATAGTCGAAAATGTGCTCGGACAATTATAGTACTGCAAAGATCAGTCCATTTAATCACCGAATTTGAAAAGACGAAAATGTTGATCTGTTGGCCAATTAATAAATGTGGCCTATTATTAGTTCAAAAAAAAAAAGACCAGACAGAATGGAACAAAAATGTTAATTTGTGTGTCAACACTTTATATATTAAAAACTTAAAAACTTCAATTTTTAATCTATTTGAACCGGTGCAAAGTTCTTATTTTTTTATCATTTTATCTTAAATAGTACTCATAATGAATTTTTACCTCTAAGGCTTTTAACGAGCCCCCTAAGAGACCCCTAGAACCAAATATGAAAAGTAGAACCAAATGTTATGTGATTTTCGGTGAAAATTAACGACTTATTAATCTAAGAAAAAATATGTTGTTTTAGACTTCCTTTAAAGGAAGAAATAATAGATTTTTGAAACATGCATCAGACGAAGATACAGGATGGGTTGCTAGTTATGGAACATGTTTGCGATTGTGGTACAAAATAATGGGTAAAGGGAAAAAAAAAATCTAACCAGAAAGAAAGAAAAGAAAATTAAGAGGAAAAAAAAAAAGTCTAACCGGAGGAAAGAAAAAGAAATACTCAGTAAAAAGAAAAAAAAGAAGCAAACTGAAAACAAAAGAAGGGGGACGGGGTAATAGTGGAAATGGGGTGTGGGGTCAGGGGTGGAAAAAGCAGGTCTCCTTCAATAGTACTAATTCAGAGTACCTTGATATAACTCCCAATAGGGATTGGCCAAAACTATGTGTGCTCGGTCTGGTCCCTACTATTTTGGTCCTTTGGGAATACTGCTGTAGTTACGAATGTTACTATTCATTTCCCTCTCCAATCTTTACAGTTCTCTCTTCACTAATCACAAGTCATTTTTCACTTTATACGTACACGGATCGATGAAACATTTCTACCTATCTATGGACCAAGCCCGACCGAGTACAAATTTTTGTTCGCCCCTTCGGTTTGTCTGAGAACTCTCTCCCTTGCGGGAAGGCGGTTGGGGAATTAAATTAGAAGAAGGACGAGCACAGTACCATTCTTCTTTCTTAATTTTTCACTTGATGAAATTCTTGGATGCCTAGCTGAAAAACTTACTCAATTCCCTCGCTTTAGTTTTGGCAATCATATCCATTCTCTCCATATACTGAAATTGAAGAAAATTTGCGAATTATAACAAAGCAACAAAATGTTCTCTGACTCAATTCCTCCGTTACGCCACTCATTACGAAGATTGTCTCCTCAAGGCATCCAATGATATGCCTGCTGCCTAACAAACAACCAACAAAATGTTCTTTCGGTGCCAGATGCTTTGGGGTTTTGTTTCCTTTGTTACTACTTCTCTGTACAATCAGCAGGAGAGAGCAATAATGGGGAAAGAAAGTTGCACTACTAGCTGTTAAAAAAGAAATTGATTTTTGAGCTCTACTTTTGTACGTAATTATTTCACTTTGTACATGAAAGTTACTAGTCATGTTAAAAGTGAAGCACCGAAATCAGCATCCAGTAGTTAAACTCATGGGCCACTTCTAGCCAACCAAAAAAAACAATTCTTTAAACACGGCATGTCCGGTCTTTAACTTCAGTGTCTCGAAGGTTAATTGAGTTACGCATGCATATACACTGACCCTGACATTGAGTTCTCACCAAAAAGTAGCGGTTAATGGGTTGACCGACTTTTACTGTCCTCATGTAGACAAAGGGTTAGTTGGGATTGACATGCTAACCTTAGGCTTGATGAATTTCCAAGTGTTGTACGTAATTTTTTACTGCTGACTACCCTGAGATTTGACTAGCGTTGGATTATTGATCCTTTTTTTTTTTCTTTGAAATTAATCTTTGAAAGGAGAATTACAAATATTAAAGGGAGCACGTGCAAGCTGCAGCACAAAAAAAAAAAAAAAAAAAGAGGCATCCCAATTAAGTTGGCACCAAACCCCTTGACAATCATTTGCCGAACACGGACTCAAAAGAGAGAAACGCAGCTGGATTATTGATCATGAGGCACATATCTTACCAATTACTCCTAGGACACAGTTGTATAATGATCATAACAAGGCCATTATTCATTAGAGGTTATTAATGTTGGTAATAGTAACAAATTAAAGAACCTTTTAGTAGGCTTCAGAAAACATGCGAAATTAAAATTTTAAGCTTTGCTTATATGCTTTAATTTGGTGGTAATTTTTTATAAATAAAATATGTGCGTAACAAAGTAGTCTTCCAAAAGTCTTCTAAGTAGAAGATAGTGCTGGATTTATTAATTCAATCTTTCAAGAAACACATGATCAAAAAAAAAAAAATCTTTCAAGAAACACAAAAATATATAATCAATTTCACTAGTTTACGGAATTCTAGAAACACAAAAATTGCGTTTTCATTTATTTCAAAAACTCTTTCGGCAGTCCGAAAAACAAATAAACAAAAACTATTACAATCACCAAACATGTTTTTTGTTTTTATTTTTTAATAAATAAACAAAAACTCATTTCTTTTTTTTACAAACAAAAAAATAAAAACTGGCAACTCTACCAGAGCCTGAGTGAACAAGTTTTTCTTTTCTTTTTTTAATTTTTTTGTACCTACAGTGAACAAGTTAGTTGATTTGTCAACTCAACCCTGGCCTTGTTGTCCCTTAGGAAACAACATGGGTGTTGTCCCCATCCGAGCCATCCATTTCAGCTACGGGCGGCTCAGATTTCATCTCTGCAGAACTGATCTCAGTCGTCCATCTATGCATTGCTGAGATAAAATCTGAGCCGTCCACTGCCAAAATTGGATGACCCGGATAAGGATAACACCCATGTTGTCCCCTGTGTTCATTTTCTTGAGCTCCATCCACCGTTTCACAGACAACTACGTATTTCTTGTTTGTTGAGGAACAATTTGGATTTTCATATGGTTAAACTACTCCACTATTATCCAATCAAGCCTCCCAAAGTCAAGCCTGTCAACGTATTATGATCTGGTGTGATTAGCTTTTAATCAGTAAAATAAGGGCATTGTATAATCCCACTTACCACTTTTACGATCTTTTTTGCAACCCTGCAAGAAACATGAAATCTTTCATGTCTTTGGTTAAGCACTGCTTATACGCCCCAATCAGCGGAGATTTAATAGAAAGGTGACCATATTATTATTATTAAGCGTAAAAAGTGCAATTAATTAGCACAGCCACTCAGATTTGTGACAAACAACAGCTGCTCTGCTGCAGCAAATACCCCTGATGGGAATTTCTCATTTCCCAGATTATTACTAATGTATTTATACAAGATACACACAACATCTGAATGAGAGCAAAGTAATCTACCCAGCACACATACTCTATACAAATTGAAGAATAGAGAAAAAAAAAATCAAATATGCCCGGAAATTTCCATGAAGAATGTCTATTCTGAATGAGGTTCTCGTGAATGCAAGAATGTGAAATACTTTTTTTGGGTAAATGTTTACTGGAATTGCGAAGGAGGATTGCCATAAAAATATCGAAAGTTATGAGCCGCAGAGGAGGAAGTGAATGGTGGCGGAGCAGCCGCCACACCGGAACCAAATGTTGTAGTCAAGTTCCTCTGTTTCCTCTGCTCTAAATGGTGTTGCATTTGTTTTGGCATTTGCTCATTTGAATGCCTTTGTTCATTTCCAGCATCCTTAGTCTTCAGCAAATCAAGAGTTTCAATGTACTTCTGGACTCTTCTCACCTTCAACACCATCATTCAATAAAATTTAGTCTCACTTTGGCTTGAAATATATTTGGAATTATAGCACTAAAAAGACAAAAATACCCATATATACCTGCTCTCTCCTTTGCAATTTCACCTCTCCATCAGCCACAATTCCATCCAATTTCAGCAGTTGTGACATTAACAATTCAATCAGATTCAACGAAACCGCTTCCTTCGCCTTTCTCCCGCTGTAAAATTCTAACTCCAAATTTGAAACCTATCAAATTTCCAGAGAGAAAATAAGTAAATAAATAAAACTCATCAAGCCAAACCAGAGAGGGAGAGAGAGAACAGATTAAAGCAAAAGCACAATTAGATCAAAACTTCTAAACCAATTTTCACCTGTTTGGCCAACTTGTCAATTTCGAGCCTAATTTCAGCTATAGCTTTTGATGCCTTGTCGATTTTCTCACTTCTCCGTAATTCAAGAACTCGTCTCTCTCGGCTCAATACATCCTCGGTTAACACCAGTTTTGACCCATTGGTCACTCCTACCTCATCAAGAAATGCTCTTGAATTCCTCTCTTTTTCTTTGTAAATCAACTTCTGGTCATTAGGGTGTAGCCCAGTTAGTCCAGCCAGCATTTTCTTCAAATCCCCTGAACCCTCACAAAAACTTAGCATCAGTAAATTATGCATACTAAAATTAACATATTATTTACATTGTTATGACGTGTTAGATTTCTTGGAGAATTTCAATCTAAAATCAATTGGCAACTTCAAAAATATCCCTAGAAAACAGATTTATGACACAAAAAAGACAATGCAACTTCAAAATCCTTACTAGGACGAATGAAAGACGAAAATACAATGATTGAGTATGTCCCGTAACCACGTAAACCTTAATAAGTGGCCAAATACCCCTTATCCGTGGTGTACATCAAATTACTCTAGTTGGAAAATAGTACCCAAAGTTACAACAACAATGCTATGGTGACAATGTCTGAGTACCACATTTTTGGAACCATATGACGTGTCATCATTACATTGGTAGAATGTGCTCCACTATATGATAAATAGGGCACATTCTACCAATACAGTCATGACACATCACTTGGTACCCTAAATGTGGTACTCAAACATAGTCACCAAAGCATTAGTGTAGTTACAAAAAAGGTAGCCCTAAAGCCCCCAAGACCTTGTTATTTCCCATTAAGCCATGTGGATTGCAATTTGGTTATAATCTAATCTCACTTGAATTCAAGAAAAAATATATGCGCGCAAGCTGGCTTAGATACCCAGTAAAAAAAAACACGACACAAGATTATATGAAGTAACGTACATCATGCATTAAACTAGGAAAGCGAAAAAGAGTAGTTCTAGAAAATGTGAATTACCAAAGCTTGATTGAGGCAAAATACTGATTTCATGACAAGCTGAACCATATTTGACCCTGACTTTAACTTTGGGACCTGAAAAGATTTGATCCGAATTCCTCTGTTGCACCAGCATTCCCCCTGGCCTGACTTCCAAACCGGCCACCTGCAAACCGCCACCTCCCCCACCGCCCGTGCTCGGCCTTGCCGGCGACAGCATTCCGGTGGCCTTGGAGTTCTTTCTCAGCATCTCTTTGCGGTTGACAAGGGTGATAAAAAACCAATGCAGAAAAAGGGTTTTCGAGAGGGTTCCTTGTCAAGTTCCGAGGAAATCCAAAGATGAAGAAAGAATCCACGTATTGGTAATCTATATAGAGACAATCTGTGGACTATGAAATAACTAATCTGTGTGACTTGTTGTCTCACAGACCATTGTGGAAATTATTTTTAAACGAGATTTGGTGCAGAGGGAATTATTTTCAAAGAGAATTTGGTGTAACAAAAACCGTGTGTTGTGTGAATTGGATTGGAGAGGGAAGGGACGGGGAAATGCAAAGGAAGTGAGAGAAGGAAAGGAATTGGTAGGAAAGGAGGAGAGAGGAATAAATGTTGGTGCACTTTATATACTAATATGCTTTGGATTGGGATAGGAGATAAGATCATGAGAGTATAAAGGATATAATACAAGAATAATGTCAAAGTATTAGTTTGGTGATACCGTTCTAAATACCATGCCAAAATAAGGTGAAGGGAGTAAACTCTGAAATGGTCTCTCTTTTTTTTATAGGTAAGCGAGTCAGCCTACACGCACCTTTATTCTTGAGAAATTAATTTTACTGCTGCTAGCCTAATAGAAAAGAGTAAAATCAGAAGCACTAGGAAACATCTTGAAAATGCTCGTGAAATTAGCATCAGTCGAGATTTGACAAATTCTTAGCTGATCGAGATCTATTCAACCCTACATAATTTTCTTTATGGTTGAAGACAGACAATCTCCGGGAGAATATGAAGTGCCTGGATACATGTTATGTCTTTGGAATGAAAGATTTTGAATCCGCTTTATATACAAACAAAAAAGTTATAAGTCAAGTAAGTCAGAATATTTATTGAAAAGATCTCGGAGACTTAGGAAAGCAAGGACGGAAGACATCAGAAAAAGAATACCAAAGAGGATAAGCGCATGGATAAGCTCACACTAAGCCGTCAATTTTGGATCCAAATTCGTGATTTTTCTTATAAAGTATAATCGTATCATTAACAATCTTTTTCATTATATATAACACTCCCTCCGTCCAATTTTTTTTTTTTTTTTTTTTTGCTCGGCTATTTTTTTTTTTTATTATTCATTTTCGTTTTTCGTGTCATTCTTTCAACACTTATATCTTCCAATATGAATCTCCAAAAATATGCAATATGGATCTTGTTTGATAGTTCTCGATTAGATCTATAATATAAAGATTTCAAAATTTTGAAAAACATTGTAGATTGTGAGATATAAGCATTGAAAGAATGGCACGAAAAACGAAAATAGACAATAAAAATGGGACGAAGGGAGTAATAATAATAGTAATCTATTTTTTTAGTTTTATCCCTGAGCAGGGACTAGAATTTCGGGTCGAACCAAGCTCCCTTCTCGCTCAGTATGCTACACAACATACTGTACCCACTAATGTGTGAAAGTCTTGTTTTGCCACTCACTCGGAGAGGCAGATTTCAGAAGCTGAGAAAATACCTCTTGATCTCCATTTGGCTCTTTAAATAGTGTTTGCTAATGATGATTTCATAAAAAGTGAAACCTAAAATTGTGTGTGAGAGTTGGGTAGGGACCGAAACAATTTGAGGTGTTTTTATTATTAGTTAATGCATAAAAAAGGACAAAAGCTATCTATATTAGTCGATATTCCTTTGTTTCTTTGTAAGTGGGGATTATCAAACTTCATACGTTACTACAATACTTTTCATAATTGCCTATATTATCATTACATTTTTCACGAGATTTTTTAGATCTTGTAAGGACAAAATAGAAACGTATCAACTTTTAGCCGCTAAATTTAAGAATGAGTAGAAACTTGGTTCATCCACTTTGGCACAATACTATATCATTAGGCCAAGAAAGGGCTCCCAGCTTTGTGGCGTATATTCAAGTTCCGGAAATACATTTTATACCAAAAAAAAAAAAAAAAAGAGTGAAAAATGAGAGAGCCTACAGCCGAATTGAGAACTAATATTAGTAGTATATTTTGCAGGGTTCATCTTGATTGTTCTGCATCAACCCATTCACAAAACTGATTCTTTTGGGTAGAATGTGAACAATTCAGAAACCGTCAAACCCCAATCACCATTCAATTATAAATGTAAGACGTTCTTAGCAACACAAATGCAATTTAGATACTCCAATAGGGTTAACGGTCTCAGTATTTGTAGTCCCTGGACTATTTGTCCCAGTACTAATTCTTTACAATTCCATGTCTGTTTGAAGCAGGATTACCTCCGAAAGAGAGGGCATTCTTGTAATCTCTGCAGTGTATTTTTGTAATTTTCCAAGACTACTTGTCCAGGGAACATCTGAGGGTATTCCTGTAATTTTTCATAGCAAGCTCTCCTTAATCTTGCGTTATTCCATAGTACCCCACATATTGGGACAATATTAATCCCACGATTATTAATCCCGACAACCCTTCTAGGAACCAAACATTAGATAACATAGTATTAGACGCAATAAGTCCTATCCCAAGCACACCTTATCCATGAATCAAACGCTGCCTAAGATGACCGAGATTGATAAGGACGGAAACGTGCCCTTGCGCAGTCACTTGGGGACCATATGATCATCGATTAGTTCAAAAAGAAAAAATGATTGTAGAAGATTGGGACATCAGCAGCAAAATAACACACTGCGCCATAACAGAGCACGAGGAAGAACATGTTTCCAACTTTCCCAGCCTTATTTTATATGGCAAATATACCAGCGCCATAAGCAGATATATGTAAAAACATGTGTTGTGAAGAGGGAGTGGGGTTAAGGACAGTTCATCACCAGGAAGCAGGGTTTCAGGAAATTCACAAAATGGTCAAAGAGCCAGGCATTCCAGCTGCCTCTTTGAAAGCACATTCAAGGACAACAGTCACAGACTGGGACTCAAGGCCCTACACTAGAACCTCCATGTCATTGCCACCCTTTATCCCCAGCTCAAAGATGACTCCAAATGTTGAAATATCAGCACACAAACACACCCCGGCAAAAAAATTCAGTAGACAAAAATGACTCCATGCATTCGGGACCGAAGCAAAAGTCCCACCACATCCTATGAGCACTGAAGAGTATGTTAGCCCCGCCAAAGCAGCTATGGAGCCTTGAAGCCAAGCATGGAGAGAGGAACTCCAAGTACTTATCCACCAAACCAGTTGTAAACGTTATCATCGAAACTACCATCATTCTTTGTGAGTGAAGAAAGAACACAAACCGTAATACGTAGAATAAATAGATGGCACATACAACAATCAAAAACATGACATATATTTGCATTGCGTTTTAATTTAGCAATCTATGTTGTTTTTCTTTTGGATAACCA